>JAXGGA010001027.1:0-173084 GCA_038373865.1 Uloborus plumipes
AAATATTTGTGCTTTTCTTTATTTGATGGAAAAATCACCTTGTTATTTCATCTGTGTTCCAAGAAAACTATCGGCACATGAATAAAATAATATTGTTCTCTCGTTTCTTTCATGATTGTTAATTTTTTTGCTGTATTTACATAGTACATTAAGGTATTAAGATAACACTATAACACTTACTATTTCGTTCTTCAAAGCAAAAAAAAAAAAATACTGTAATCACCAAAAAAAGGGGGAAGGATCACTTAAATTTTGAATTGAATTTAAATTTTACTTACTCCCGAATAACTGCTGACAAGAAAGCCACATAACTAGTGTAAAAATGAAACCAGATGAAATAGTCAGCAATCGAAAGAACATCTCGAGATATATATTTCTGACGCCAAATTTTTTTGCCCTCATTCACCCATTACCGAAGTATGAGGCCTTAAAAACTGTCGAAATTTTATGAAAAGCGCCAAATTTTGCAACATGGCTAGAAATTGATCACGTAGTTTTATCGTCTGCATCCACCCACCCCAATCGTGTAAAAGATATATTCTATTATTCACTAAAACTCACGAAATGTGGAGACTTTTCTTTAAAATTTCGGCAGGATTTCAAGACGGAATATTTCGGAAACGGGGTCATAAGTGCAAAACTATATGCTTCCAGAAACATGTTTTAGAATCCTCATTCAACTACTACTTAGTGAAATGTTTTTCATTATTACACTATCGTGCTGTTTTTTGATGAGTAGTTCCAGGACCGCCAAGGGCCAAGACGGACCCCTTGTCAGATAAGTCACCGGGCTTCCCTCCACAAAAATTACGAAATTTTTATTACTCCGATTCTTAACCCAGCCCCCAGCCCCCCTCCAAGGACCGTTTCCCTAGTTTCTGACAAAGCTGACATGGGCTATCATCGGCCCTTAGTCCTTCCTCCAGTCTGAGCGTGAATCTACAGTGCGTTTCGAAATGATAGGTCCACCAGTAAAAACGAAAGTTATGCTGGTAAAAAAGGTTGTATTATGGAAAAAGTACTATTTTATAAACTACATTACTTCATTCAATGTAAAATAGCTCATAAATAATTTACAAGTAATAGGAATAATGAGGGAAACTAAAATTAGATGAAACAGCTGTTTCAAAAAGATAAGTCCACTGAACCAAGCATCAAATAAATGTTGAATTAATACAAATTTTTCTGATTTTTTTTTTCTAAATAAGCTTATAAATCCTATTTGGCATGGTGTCTACAAGTTTTTGCAAACAATTTGTCCCGATTTTTGACCATTCGGAGGAAATAGCCCTTTTTAAGTCTGCAGTACTGTTGTACTGTTTTCCGCCTGCATACACCGCTCTTGCGAGTATACCCCACATGTTTTCTACTGGATTCAGGTCGGGGCCTGCAAGGTGGCTAATCGGTAATATGTACAACATTATCCAGAAACCATTCAAAAGCGGACTTTGCAGAGTGCAGAGGAACATACGGTTGGAACATGAAGAATGGGCCCCCAATAGGTTCTAATTGTGGAAGAAAACATAGTTCAAACAGCTTGTTATAGCCAGCAGCATTCAAACGATTGTCTACAAATGCTGTATCAGTTTTTCCTGTCCCTCTGAATCGGGCACACACCATAACGGAACCACCATCAGCTTGCCTCTTCGAGAATATCTGTCTATGGTTACTCAGATCGTGCCAGTAATAATGCCAACCACCTGGACCATCCAGGTTGAATTCCTTTTTATCACTGAATATCACACGATGCCTATCTTGTTTCCAGGACATCACTTCCTATACGAATTTCAATCTCTTTTCTTTGTGCTTTTTAGTCAATTTCGGAGCCGCTTTCCTTTTCCCGTAAACTTAATTGCCGAACTTCTTTACCGCTCTGTGGACTGTAGATTTTGATATTGAAGGGTTTAGTTGTTTGGCCAAAGTGGACATGCTCATTATTTCCTGATTTTAGGTCCCTTACGATAGTGCTTTGTTGTCGGGGTATCACTTTTGATGGGCAGCCAGACAATTTTTTACTGCTATAAGCATTTCTAAATAGCAAAAAATTGTTTGCAACATTTTGCGATCTGTTTAAAAGTTTACCTATTTTTCTATTCGATTTTCCAGACTGTTTAAATGCATCAATGTTCCCCTGCTCAACCACTAAAGACTGCAACGACAACCCGTTTTGTTTGACTACAAAGAGCTGTTCAAATCTGTTTAAATACCTCCACAGCAGCAAACATAATCCCGTAGTAAGACTAAGCAACGATACTTATGCAGATTTTTGGAAATAAACGTGGTTGGGGCAAAATTTCTGAAGGCGGACCTATCTTTTTGAAACGGTCTGAAAATGAAAATTTGCATCAAATAAGAAGAAATGATTTATTTTTAAGAAATTTCATCAAACATAGTTATAGCAATTATAGATATATAATCATTATCAAAAAAAGTGATTCTTATTCTCAATGAAGAGTGGAAATTTTGAAAAATAAGGGTGGACCTATCATTTCTAGACGCATTGTATATTTACTAACACAGAGACAGCCTAAACGACTGTTTTGGCATAGCAGTGACAATGGAGAGGGGCGATCGCCTCTCCCTTGAGGGACTTGGCAGCGGCAATCTTTCCGAATTGAAGTCCTAAAAGTGTAGACCATCTTTGATGACGTTAGGGAATGGAGTGAGGAGGAGACTTCCAACCGGTAATTTTTCGAAACTGAAGTTCCAGAGATGAACATTTTGACTACCTTTGAT
This sequence comes from Uloborus plumipes, assembly GCA_038373865.1. Classification (NCBI taxonomy): domain Eukaryota; kingdom Metazoa; phylum Arthropoda; class Arachnida; order Araneae; family Uloboridae; genus Uloborus; species Uloborus plumipes. The sequence continues at coordinate 2,737 of JAXGGA010001027.1, forward strand.
GATGTTATGTTGAAACCATTCGACTGGAATCATTAGGAAGTTGAAGCTCTAGAAGCATAATTTTAGAATACATATGGAAGCACAAAAGGGAAGCAGTACGTTCCGAGACCCCCTGCTTTCCACTCCTTGTCGTAATCTCTGCATTAATAACGAAAAAAATGTGGCGGCGCAGCCCCCCACCCCCTCCCTAGGGGATCCCCGAACTAAAATTTTTGGGAGGGGGTAAATTATCAATTTGCCGAATGAAGTTATAATTTTATAGAATGATAAAATTCAAGCATGCACACATGTCGTACATACGTAACATGTAATGAGAAAAAAATATTAGACATACTGTTGTCTCCGCTTAATCGGGTAACGGATAAACGGATACCCCGCTTATACGAATAAAATATCTCAGAACCGATGCCATAGACGCAATGTTAAAGATCCCCGCTTAATCGAATACCCCGTTTAATCGTTAACTATGTTCCAATAGTTTTGCAGATATTACACAACAAAGAGTAAAAACACAGTCACCTGGCACAGTCCCCTGCCTAGTTATACCAGGCAGGGGACTTACCCTATATCATGATTTATCAGAAAGAAAAAACACAAACTTCAATTGGCCCTCTTTCAAACCAAAGTAATAGATTCATTTTCTAAGCAATAGTATTGTAATTATACGAACATTTCAAAAAACCATGCCCGGACAGATTTCGTGTGAAAAATGACGAGTTCACAGAGAATCGCCCAAATAAATTGTTTGCGTGTGTATGTGTATTTTGCAAGTGGAGTGTAAAACCGATCAATAAATGGTCAGAAAGAATGAAAAATTATTTAAAAGACGTTTGTTTTAACATTCTAATATAATTTCTTGAGTTTAACGAAGAGAAATTACTCTTACGAAAAAAGGACAAATGATTCTTTTTTAAATTCGAAGGTATAAAACTTTAAAGAAAAAAAACTACATTACCAAAATGAATAACTATTACTCCATCTTTTTGCTATTCTAAACGCGATACCATTAATATCAATCATTTTTCATTCATAAGTCGACTTGCACCCCCCTCCTCCTCCTTTTTTTAACCTTTGTCTTTAGAATTCAGCTTCTATAAGCGCACTCTATTCAGAAAAAAATTCCCAATATTACTGTAAATACTTCGTGCTAAATATTGCATGATCCAAAATTGTGGTGGAAATTTACACACAAAAAAAAAAAATCCTAGCACTGAGGTTTTGCATAAAACCTTCGTCCACATACATTATGCTTATTTTCTGAATGAATAAACTTAAATTTTCATTCATTTGTGTGTCATACAGGTGAGAAGTTTGTATATTTAATTTTTTTTCTTTTATATCATAATTACACGACCTAGAAACCATAATTGACAAAAGTAGTCTATGTCCATGCAAAACACAGCTTTAAGTTTTTGGATGAAATCCTTTCCAAATTACTTAAAACCTTTATACAACAATTTATATTTGAAAATTGTACGTGAATGCGATTAACATATTATCGATTTGGATATGTTTTGTAACTAGTAATATTCAGAATCTAAAAAGTAATTATATGTTCAGTTTAAAAGTGAAACATGACCATACACACATGCATAACTTCATAAAGAAAAATATGAAAAATTAAAAGAATATTTATTGGAAGAAAAAAATTTAAAATTTACACCATTTTACTTAATTCACTTGGGCTTTTTCATATCTCAAGTTGAAACTTATTTTTCTATCAGTTTGGCATACCATGCAATTCTACCGAATTGTTGCAACCACGGAATAGAAAGAAGGAGAGAAATGTTCTACGGATGCGCTAGTTTGAAAGTGGCAACGAATTCTCACCCGCCGCCAGAGGACGCTAGCTGAAACGCTCCTTATCTCCTACGGGAATCAATGTAAATGATACTGAATCTGTCATCTTTTTAAATGCTGCTATGGGGAAAGAATAAAAAATTTTTTTCAACTGGATTTTGGTGTAAACCATCGATTAACATGAACTAAATATGACTTTGATCCCACTGAAATTTTGCCGTATTTTTTAAGAAAGATGTTTAATCGACGGCATCTAGCTACTTGCCAAATTTGACATGTATGCGACATTTTCTTTGCATTGTACGATATAATTTTTGCTGAGAATCAGTTCTCTAAATTGTTGATAAATTAAGCATGAGGCAAAAAATTAATTATGTCAGAATTTAATTTTGTTATTAATTAAATATATTTAGTAGACAAAATAATTATTAGTTTAAATATATTTATTAAATATATTTAGTTCATAATGTTAATCAATGGTTTGAGCAAAATTCCAATTAAAAAAAATATTCTTGCCAACAGCAGTCTTTAAAAATGACAGATTCTGTCAGATTTGGCAAGTTGGTAAGTGCATTCGATTAAACCTATTTCTCAAAGAATACGGCACCTATTTTTGTGGGATGAAAATCATATTTAATTCATAATGTCAATCGAAGATTTACACCAAAATCCAGTTGAAAAACATTTTTTTTCTTCCCTATAGCAGCATTTAAAAAGATGACAGATTCAGTATCATTTACATTGATTCCCGTACGAGATAGGGAGCGTTTCAGCTAGCGTCCTCTTGTGGAGGGTGAGAATTCGTTGCCACTTTTAGATAGCAGAGATTTAGCTCCTCCTCTTTAATCTCCTTGGTTGCAACAGAAAGTAAACAATGTTCGCGGTTCAATGGGTTAACTTTCTAGTTAACGATTTTTGTTTCGTTTTTTGGAGCTATATGCCCATTAGGGTGATTCAGAAATGTATGGAAAAAAATAAACTTTGTATTTTTGTGCGTCTTACCCTCTTATTTTGTGCCACTGTATACACTGATTATTTGTGCAAAATTTTGGCAAAATATATTAATATTTAGAGGTCGCTCAAAGGCCTTGAAATTTCGTGATATTGACAAAAACGTGATCGTAAATGATATCTATAGAAAAAAGTAGCCTTTGTATTTTTGTGCGTCTAACCCTCTTATTTTGTGCCACTATATACACTGATTATTTGTGCAAAATTTTGGCAAAATATATTAATATTTAGAGGTCGCTCAAACGCCTTGAAATTTCGTGATATTGACAAAAACGTGATCGTAAATGATATCTATAGAAAAAAGTAACCTTTGTATTTTTATTCGTCTTACCGTCTTATTTAGGCCCTTTATATACACTGAATTATTCGCCCAAAATTTTAGTAAACTATGTTTACATTTAGGAGTACTTAAAATTTTGTGATAGTGGCACAAATGCGAACGTAAATAATAATAATAATAAAGTTAAATAATAATAATCTCCGAAGAAAAAAAGCGTGCAATCACAAAATGAACTGTATATCTAAAAAACCAATGAAATTCAGAAAAGTATGAAAACTAATCAAATACGGAAAAAATATAAAAAACAAATTTAAATACATTAAATATATAGTAATTCGCTCATTAATTCTTGCAATACTTTTTAAGGTTACTTTTTCGTAACTTTGAAGCCTTTTCTGTGTTCCTGTACCACTTGAAGAAGACACTGTCTTTGTTTTTCGTCGTTAGTGATAGTCTTAACAAATGCTTCAATAAGGGCCATGCCACGCTCCGTATTGTCGTTTACAATCCTCAGTTTCTTTGGTAGTATAAAGCTTTGTTGGTAGCTATCTTAAAGATTCGAATGCTCAGGATCAAACAGCTGATATATTTTGAGTTTCTTCTTTACATGAATAAGGACGCTAAAAATATTCCAAATCATTTCTTAGTGCTTGCACAAAAAGGGTTGCTGGGAACCCAGCTCATAGATATTCTTTCCCATTAACGATAAGAATATGAAAGAAATCATATTCATATGTTACGAATACCTTTTGTTTGTCCAGCTGCAAGTTTGAACTGGTTGGGAAATATCCATAACTTGAAGCCATAAATAATCTTTAACAAAGATATAACACGAGGAACCACTCCTGGGGCACGAAAACATACACCAAGAGCAGGTGCTTAGCTCAAGAAAATCGCACTAAGCTCTAGTATCTTCCTTGGACACTTCTTTTACATGGGTCATCAGAAGTTAACTTTGCGCAACTTCCATTACTAGTTGCACGTTGCTCTGAATGTGCTACCAACTCCTCAACCTCATCGTTCCTCACTCCAGGTTTAAAATTAGAATGTTTTATTTTGGACTATGATTGCTAAAACCGCTTAAAAAGCAGTATTGTAGATCCAATGACAGTGGATGGTTCCACGCAATTGCGTGAACATCGCATCTGACATTGCACGCAATCAAATACCCCAATTCTACTTATTTCTTGGTTTATTGGTTAAAATACCGAGAGACCAAGAGTAGAATAGATTTCGGTTGTAATACCACAGAAAACACAATGTCTAAAATATAATGGCGGAAAGCACAATATAAAAGTTGCTTCCCTAGCTTTTTTTCCCCAAGTTCAAACATGCTCCAACTTTAGTACCGGCAATGCATGTCGTATTGAAACACATACCACGTACGAGCTCAGTAAGTTCCCCTTTATCTAACTGGTTATCGTATATCAACATTTTCCGTAGCAATTCCAATGCCTGACTAACTTACTAGAACCCAGAAGTAAATCATCAATGCTTTTGGTCCTGATACTAATACTGGTATGAAACCCGTCGATCATCCTTCATTTTCCCAATATATGTTGCAAGTGCTTAGTTCCAGTGAACTATCAAAGGAAGTCCTAGATTTAAACGACTTTTGTAAGTTAACGGCCAATTCAGAGCGAATAGTTTACATTTACCGTTTTATGGACGTTGTCAAATCCTCCCCATTTTGACCAATACTTTGTACTGTAGCAGCTACTATCAAAGTGGCTTTCTGTCACTTATACTGGGCCCTGTCTAGAGTGGATGTTAGGTGTTTTAGCCAAATAAATTCATACACCTCAAACAACCGAAAAGAAAACAAAAATCACAACCCGAGCTTGCAGCTGCATTTTCTACCCAAACTCAGGTAAGAGATAATGCAACTTTGGAGCGGGGGGGGGGCGGAGGGGGGTAATCGTTACAACTCATTTTGAGTTATTATTTTATTGACTAATTACTTAGTAGAGTAAACTAACGTTTTAAGTTATTCCATTTTATATGAAGAATAATATTATTTCGGGTACTGAAGCTATTACCCCCAACTCTCGAAATTGCTAATTTTCAACAGAATTCGATCGCGTTGAGCGACCTCTAAATATTATTCAATTGAGCTAAAATTTTACATACATCACATTCAGGCACGTGCCGTCAATGAATGCCTAGGGTAGGCAGATGCGAAGATTTGTGGAATAATATACAGCATTAAAAACGCATGAAATGTAAAAAGCAATAAAATAATGTGAATATGAAAGATGTTTACTTATTATACAAATTATATACATATATGCAGGAATATTCGCCTTCATATATCTATATGATTTATGAACTATCTCATATCCATATTGGATACAGTTTTAACTTAATCCTACGAAAAAGCGGGACACAAAAAAACAGAAAACATTTGAAAATTACTATATTTTATGAAAAAGAAAGCACGATAATAGAGATAGCAAACTGCAAGTACTCAACAGTACTGTACCAAAAACGGCATGAAGACGTCTAGACCGCAGAAACGTCACAGACTCCACAGGCATGGTTCTGCGCATGACGCAGTCAAGTTTCGGCGGAGAACAGAAGAAACCGCAAAGGCACTTTTCGGACAGCCTTTCTTCGCCGCTTTCCGAACATAAGGGGAGAAAAGTGCGGGGCACGTGTACTTCCTAAGACGATGCATGGTATAGATACAGTGGTCGAAAAGCAGCGGTAGTCGATGCTTTTTTAAGGAAGAAAAATGAAAATTTCCGTGTTTTTTCTGCTATACGAGTGACTCCTGTAGTGCTATACGAGTGATCCTTCTGCTATACGAGTGACTACTCGTATTCACTGTTTAATGCGTTAATATTTTCCAATCAGCACATTTTATGTCATTTTATGAAATTAAAAAATTTGTATGTTTTCTTCATGGGTAGGCACTGCCTACCTTGCCTACCCAGACGGCACGTCGCTGATATATATATATATATATATATATATATCAGGCACGTGCCGTCAATGAATGCCTAGGGTAGGCAGATGCGAAGATTTGTGGAATAATATACAGCATTAAAAACGCATGAAATGTAAAAAGCAATAAAATAATGTGAATATGAAAGATGTTTACTTATTATACAAATTATATACATATATGCAGGAATATTCGCCTTCATATATCTATATGATTTATGAACTATCTCATATCCATATTGGATACAGTTTTAACTTAATCCTACGAAAAAGCGGGACACAAAAAAACAGAAAACATTTGAAAATTACTATATTTTATGAAAAAGAAAGCACGATAATAGAGATAGCAAACTGCAAGTACTCAACAGTACTGTACCAAAAACGGCATGAAGACGTCTAGACCGCAGAAACGTCACAGACTCCACAGGCATGGTTCTGCGCATGACGCAGTCAAGTTTCGGCGGAGAACAGAAGAAACCGCAAAGGCACTTTTCGGACAGCCTTTCTTCGCCGCTTTCCGAACATAAGGGGAGAAAAGTGCGGGGCACGTGTACTTCCTAAGACGATGCATGGTATAGATACAGTGGTCGAAAAGCAGCGGTAGTCGATGCTTTTTTAAGGAAGAAAAATGAAAATTTCCGTGTTTTTTCTGCTATACGAGTGACTCCTGTAGTGCTATACGAGTGATCCTTCTGCTATACGAGTGACTACTCGTATTCACTGTTTAATGCGTTAATATTTTCCAATCAGCACATTTTATGTCATTTTATGAAATTAAAAAATTTGTATGTTTTCTTCATGGGTAGGCACTGCCTACCTTGCCTACCCAGACGGCACGTCGCTGATCACATTCATGAATAGTGTAAAAAAACTGCGGGGTAAGACCAGAGAAATTCAAAAAAAAATTTTTTTGAATCACCCTAATGCCCATGTTTTTGATGAGGACTACAATCTAGTGTTTTGCCTCCGTTACATATAATTTTTATTACATATATCTTGTACAGACAATGTATGAAAGAGTTACATCACAAAGGAAGGAAAGTACATCCGGAGCAAGGGTGGGAGTCGAACTCACCGTCTCAGAGTTATCGGCTATACACGCCATTGGTAGGAATTCAAGTGAAACACGGACGATCGCAATTCCCAAATTTGGATTCAAGTGAAACGTTACAATCGCTACGAGATGGCTATTCTATCGTAATTCGACTTCCAGTAGAGCAATTGCAATTGCGACCGCCTCGAAGCGATTGCAATGGTGTTACACTTGAATTCGGCCCTTAGATCGCTTGACCACTGAGACCCCTAACGATTTTCGATTAAGATGAAACTGAGAGATGAACAGTTGCCAACTATAAATAATTTCGTTCTGTCTGAACCACAAACCGGATTTCCATGATGCTTCTTTCGAAGGTAAATCTTCCTACAACTTTCGTTCTACAGGGCTACTATGCTAATTTTCAAATAAACTGTACCTTTGTTTTTGAAAGTAAAATGAAAGCAGGATATTTTCTCTTATGTCATCAATGAAATCGTACCTAATACGTTAAAAACAGATGGCGGACTTTCGATTTGCTCGAGTAAACCTCTTCTAACGGTCATTTCTACTAACCGATCACTCCTCTTAACGACCAATTTTTCGTGGCAGGGATTTTTTGCCCCATAGATCTAATGTTAAAATTCCCCCTAGCAGTGGCCACCCAATCCCTGTAAACTGCCGCCGAGTGAGTCCAACATTTCAATTTCACAGAAAAATCTGTTTCTAATCTTTAGCCCTTCGCTTAAGATGGGCTTAGGCGAAAGATTGCGATAGTTTTTGAATAAAAATTTCATTCACACTTGTTCATTTGCTGGTTAGTGATCTGAAATGAGAATAATTATTTCCAAGAAGTGATTAAAAACATGGATCACAAGTCGTATTCGTATCATTTCTTCACAAAATATAATAAAACATTAAATAATTTACTATTTTCCCTTTAGAAAAATATCGAGCTTCTATTTAAATGAAAATTATGTGTTGTACTTTCTTATATTAGATATAATAGAAATAATTTCTCAATTTTAATAAAAAAACCTTGAATACTCCCTCTGAACTGCCAATTTCTCTGAACGAAGGAGAGCAGCTTAGAAAGGTTTTTCTGTACTATTATTTTCGTCCGCCAACAGCAGTTCAGGTTAGAAGATAATTTTTGTGATCTTCTAGTGACCAGCGGTTTGTTCTTCATCGACTGGTACTCTTAACAAATGACCTTAAGATGAGTCTAAAAATCCATTTCCATTGAAGGGCTTGGGAGAGGAAGGGGTTAAGTGACAAAACAGAAATTGCGAGTAATTAAAGTTCAAAGTTTTATTGTTGTAGTTGTTGCAGCTTTTTCGTTTTCTGGTTTTGTTGTTTGTGTGCGTATGAAATCGCTCTAATGATATCTACTTTTTGATGTACCAAGTTTTATTTGCTTACCTGTATTCATTGCTTACCATTGTACAAAGAGTTCATTTTTCAAAATGTAACTTAGCCCCTTCATCCTCCTAGCCCTTCAATTATAAAACTAACTGTGAAATAATTCTAACTGAAATTCTAACAGTGAAATTCTTGATCTATGCTACCATTATTCTTACCCGTCCATTTAGAGGTTAACGCCTAAGCACGGAAAGCAACAGCCCCCAGAATCAGATTTGAAAAGCGTCCCGTTACGCTTTGCTAATTTATTCTTCAAGTGCATCTTTGCGGTTCGAAATTTTCAGCGGAATTTTCTCACCCGTGAAATGCTCCTGTTCTGAGTCAGTTCTTAAAAATTATTTGAATAAAAAACGCGGAAGAGGTTGTAGGGTTTGCAAAGAGGCAGGATGACCAAATGTTTGCATTCTAGGTGTTCTCTTTTCTTTTTTTTTTTCCTTTTTTTTCCACTGCGTTTTCAACGAACTTCCGATCCCGTGCAAAGGGGTTATATAGTTTTGAGATAATCTGTATTACGTAGAAGTCATCCGATTATTCAGGTCTTTTTCTTCTTTTTTCATTTTGTGAATTTTGATGGCATCTGAAAAATGTTGAAAAGTCACTGGGGTATTTTCCGTGCAATGTTAAAATGCACGCCCGTTTGTATGCAGTTTTCAAAAAAAATTATTTGGCATTCTTTGAGCAACTTTGGAAAATTTTTAAATACCAAACATTAGATTTTTCATTTTCCGAGCAGGTGGGAGCAGAATCGGCGAATCTTACCGTTTTTGGAGCAGAATGTAGCAGGATTTCAAAATGGGAGCGATTGGAGCAGATTTTTCACCCCTGGAATATGGAGAAATGTGAAATAGTTCCGATTGCATATGTTTTTCGAATTGAAAAAATTGGAAATTCGTTCTGAGAGTTACGAAAGTTTCAAAAGATTATTTTTACTCGAAAAAAATAGCAAAAAAAGTTTTTTTGTACCAAAAATCACGGAAAAGAATAAAACAAAAAGCAAAAAAAAAAAATTGCACAACCTGAGCAAAAAAAAGGTTATTGAAGAAAATCAGGAGTAAAAATGGTCTTAGTAAAAACAATTAGAAGAAAAAAAAACTAGAAAAGTTAGCAACTTTTTTTTTGTACCAGAAGATCACAAAAAAAAAATATTTTTACTGATTTGTCCTTTAAAGCCAGGAGGGTACAGGTGCACCCCCTTGCACTCCTCCGACGCCCATGGTAACATACGGCAAGGGGATGAAGTGCGACACTTCGTGACAAGCGGGGGGGGGGGGGGCTCAAAAAACGGCCTAAGAAAGTATGAGATAATTTATAAACAGCCCTTAACACTGAAGTTTTAGGAGAATTTTATATAAAGACGATGAAGAATTACAACCTGATTCCGTGAATATAGGAGATTTGTAGATTTTATTTAAACACCTGAGACAACTACTAGAACAAGAATGATATGTGTAACACATGTATGCATAAACACATACGTATACTGGGATAATAGCAACAAGGTCATAAAAGCAGCTGTTTAGTCTCAGTTCTATATTTACTATTAAATATTCATATCAGTCCTTATATGTTCCGATATGTAATGCTGGGGCTTAAAAATTAATGGTTAAAAAAATCCCCTGACGTGCGATCTAGCATTGCATATCAATCCATCAAAAGACCTGATGAACAACCATAAAAATTCTCGCAAAGTTTTTAAAAATAATTCTACCTTTCATCTAAAGTGTTTTGACTGCCATTTGGCACATGCTACAATTTTAACGATGCTGTGAACTTTTCGAATGCAGTACAGCTCGCTATGTTGCTGCTAAAGACTCAAACTTACGTCGTCGTGGTCGTAACCAGGGCTGCGGGGTCGGAAGGAAAATGGCCGACTCCGACAGTTTTAGTTTACGACTCTGAAGCCTTTACATCAGAATCAGTCCCAACTGGTTAAAACGGCAGTATCAATACGCCATGTACGATTCCGAAAGTAATGGGCAGCTAATGTGCCTAATTTCTGCCAGGAACATGTCTAAAAAAATCAGGGAACTTTCCCGCTAAAGATCAGTAACCTTCCTGGAGAATTCAGAAACTTCCCAATAAATGTCAGTCGCAGTGCAATAAATCATGAACTTTCGAAAAATCTTACATAATTTTATAGGAACAATTCGGCACTTGTTTAACCAGGAAGACCCGAGGAGCAGTTTAGCAAATATAACCGAAGTTAAGGCAGCAATTGCAAGCAAAGAACTGAACAGCTTTTTTGCTTGGAATTCTTCAGTACCCGGAGACTCCATATGCAAATGTGCCCCGACTCAGTGAATGAACAAAGGCACCAGTAGACAAATACTTGGGTTACTTGAGTACTGTAGTCTTATTTGGAATCTCTATTGCAATAGTTAAGCAAAAATTATCGAGCCATTTCAACCTAAATTTATTTATTACTTATATTACAGAACCAATAAGCATGATTTTTTGACTTGTTCATATTCTTCTTTATGTACATTTACAAAGCTCCCAGACTTAGAGCATGCCGTGAACTTTTGTGTCTTCTGTTTTTCTATAAAGTTCTTAATTTAGTTGACTACTCCGATATTATTAATTACATCCAATTTTCTGTCCCAAGTAAAACTCTTAGGAGTCACTCATATTTTAAAAATGTTTTTACGAGATTTAACTATGTTGATAATTTTTTATTTTACAAACTTTTTAATATCATTGGCATAATTTGGATATTTTTAATGTGTCGCTATATAATTTTAAATCTACATGTTTTTAAATTTTAAATGTATAATTTGCTTTAATTGTTATTTTATTTCTTTTACTGGGTTTTTTCCACTGTAATTGGTTTTATCTGTATCAGTAATTTTTAAATAAATAAATAAATACAGAATTTTTCAGCCGTTCTCTTTTTGAAAATGTATAGAAGGAAGTTACTAATGCTATTTCATTTTAAAGAATGTTTTAAAACATATTTTTTGTTACAAAGTACGAGGTGTTCATTAGGGTGGGGCGAAAAATAAAAAGTTTTTCAGATCAACTTCTAATAGTTGCCAAAAGTTGTCTTTGGTGATAGTTAGCTTTTGTGCAAAATTTGAGAAAAATCGGTTAATATCTTCAGGGGGCGCTGCGATCGCAAAGTTTTATCATAGCTTTTATCGGGATTTTATGGTTAAAATATGTAAAACAATGCCGTTAGCTAATCTCATTGCATTTTTTTTTTTTACTCACAAGATATATTCATGCATTCAAAGCATATTAAATAACTCACAAAAAATTATTATATATTAGATATTTATATTTCAAGCATTTAAAAAGAAACAAAAACGTAAAAAAAGTGATTTTTTTGAAATATGAATATATCATATAAAATATTGTTTGTGAGTCATTTCATATGCTTTTAATGCATGAAAACATCTTTTGAGTAAAAAAAAAACTCAAAGAGACTAGCTAAAGGCATTCTTTTTGATATTTTAACCATAAAATCAATAACAAAGCTATGGTAAAACTTTGCGATCGCAGCGCCCCCTGAAGATATTAACGATTTTTCTCAAATTTTGCACAAAAGCTAACTATCACCAAAGGCAACTTTTGGCAACTATTAGAAGTTGATCTGAAAAACTTTTTATTTTTCGCCCTACCCTAGTGGTCATTCACGGGTCGGTCTACTGTAATTTTTCATCTCTGGTGGTTGGCACTTCTGCCACTGAAGTTGCAGGTTACTTCACATTCCAGACTGATGAGTCCATAATAAGGACGAAACTGCTGTCTCTGAATGTTACAACCGAGCTGGTGATGCATTAAATGCAGTTCTTCCTTATCCCTCGCTTAGGGGCGGTAACTTACTGCTTAACACTTTGGGCATCTTTATTTATTCCGTAGACAACTTATTTCAATTAGTTACTGAAGTAGTTGAACTTTGCTTTCTATAAAGGTGGAGATTCTTCTTTGAGTTTCTTAACGAACTCAAGAAATTGTTCTTTGTAGCTGTCATTCGACAGAGGACCCAGAGTCCCCCCAAGTTCGTTCGGTATGATTGATGGATCGTAGACGTTCGACACAGGCTCTGTTCCGTGAAAATGTACCTAAAATGCAAACAGAAATTTAAATTAAAATTAATCCGAGAAACAAGCAACGATATAATTTGAGTCCTCTTTTTCTTTTTTTCAAAGTCTTGTATAGTTTCCGTACACTATATCACCAAAAGATTTGGTACACTTTCAAAAATTCCCAACTTTAAAGATTTCTCGAGAAATAAGAGACCAAGTGTCTCTCTCTACAGTGGCCGCCGCTTATATGAATCAAGTTTGTTCCTAACAGTTTTGATTCAATAAATCCGCTGATCCAATAAAGCGGCTAATTCAATGCAGCTGTATAATGTTCTGTTTTTGGCAATTTGATACCACTATACTTGCAGTCAGTTTTAATTAGTATATTAAGAGTCCAACTTATTTTTTAATCTACGGAATTGTAGGGGTATAAATATTTTGAAAACTCATAAGATGATTGGTTTTCGGACTCTTCGACCCAAATCTATTGATACTATACGTTTCCGCACCAAGACTTTTTAAAATATCAACAACTCTTCGATTATTTTAGATTTATAAAACTTTCTTCTTCTGGTATTCTGGACAAAATCTTTTTTACTTGTTCAAAGAAAAACAAAATGCCTTTTAATTTTTATGCAACAAACGAAAAGCACATGTGTTCAATTCTTTACAATAAAATTTGCGGCAAAAGTACCTTTTTACTATAAACTTATATAAGCTTCACCTTTCTTATGGGCGGTGAGCTTTTTGAACTATTCAAAATCCCACAAAAAAGTATTCAGGTAAAAGAAAATTAGACTAGAGAACAAAACGTACAGATAGAGATTTTTTAAACAAAATATGTTTCGTTGAGATAGAATTATTCCTTCAAAATTTATTAGGGTTATCGGACAGACAGACCAACAGACAAAGATTTCACCATCTCATAACCCTTTTTTAAAATTTTGCATTTTAAAATATTTTCTGAATTAATTCCCTTTTGACCTCTTTTCACAACATTTTATGACATACATCAAGCCATCTTTCTTTGTTTTTACTCTTTTGACGTTTAAATGGAAGGTATATGTTAAAAACAAATTTAACAGAACTTCCTCAATCATGAAGAATCTTAAACTATTCTCAAAGATAAGAGCGAAAGATGAAATTTACCCACCTTAAAAGAAAACGCACTGTTTTGCGAGCACAAAATAATTTGTTTGTTATTTTTTGACTGTAATGATCATCTTTATCATATTTTTTCTTTTGAAGAGTTGCTTGAAATTTATTTCAAATAGAGTTATTATGATTTTATACTGCAGTTAAACATTTATCATTATCAGCCGATGCCGATAACAATCTGCTTTTCAACTAAGATCTTCGATTGTTAATATTTCGATGGGAAAGTATCAGCCAGTTATCTACTGTAATTTTGGTTGGTTCAATTGAGTTAAATGGAGCAAGAACTTATACAGTGTATACTGAGCCTATACAATTTTGATACTTTTTGGCACTTATGGTTGTAGGGGCACAATAAGTCATGGGGTAAACTAGGTCAGTTTTTTTTTTTTTAAATGTGCAAATATTTTTTTCCTTCGAGTTGCCAGTTTTATGTATTATTGCAATCAAACATGATTTTACATGCAAAATAAGCTGCTGCTTCTACTTTAAAGTTACAGATATTAAGGATTTAATGTTTTCCTTAACAGAAGCGTGAATGCGTTCATCATAAAAATATTTGATCTGAAGAAAATAAAATTGAGTTGCAGACTAACTTTTTAACTTACTACATAAAGCACATTTTCAAGAATAATTTCCTAAAATTTTAAAGAGTGAAAACAGCAAAAAAGTAATTTTTTTAGGGTAAAAAAAGTAAATGGGGTAAAACAGGTCATATTTTGCATTAGGTTGAGCTTAGCATATATTTCATAGCTAATTATATTTTTGCTTTTTAAATCACTTTCTCTTCATGTATGTATGTACTTATTTAAAACAAGCAATATATTGCTTTGTCCTTCTTTTGATGCATAAATAAATTTATAAATTTATAGTGCAAAATAATTAAAACAAAAAGCCAAAACTACGAACACAGTTTTTGTTCTAAGAACTTTCTTCAGAAAATGATGTTGAGGTCCTAGAAGCAAAAGTGGCCCGAGTTCTGCAAGCAGAGAAGTTTGGGCAAATGAATCCCAGAAAATCATTATACAGTTCATTCGCGAAATAGCTAGAATAGGTGTAAACACGGAATTGCGCCATTTGGCTTCGTTAATCACGTGTTTGGCTTGGACAAGAATAAATTGATGCCAAACAAACGGCCAATTCGAATCCTATTGGTTAACTTTTTTTTCCTCTTCCAGAGGAAATCCCCAAAAGTAGCATAGTGGCAAACCTTCTGGAAACTTGTTAGTTAACCTTCAGTCTAGCTTTTCTGAACTTTACAAATCTAATTTCAAATAACGTAGTTAAAGGAGCGGCAACAGAACTAAGACATAATGCAGTGTTCACATCAGGTTTATTAAATACATTTCAATGAATTGAGAAATATTTATTAATAATAATAGGGAAGAGTTGAGAGTAAGCTGCAAGTGCATCGAAACCAACTGGGCAGAATTAATTTAAACTTATCCAGTGTATGCAGTAGCTCTCTTGCTTGATTCTATTTAGATGTGCTGCATCTACTGGACAAGTTGGAAACATTTTTGTCGCTTTTTTAAATGCAGCTAATCCATTTAATCCACCGTCCCATGCCTCCCAACTCTCCCCATATACGATATCAAATGTTTATTTAAAATATTCTTTAAAATCCTATCAATAAAATCTTACTTCAAATACTGTGAAAGAATCCCCACCCCCCTCCTCTTTCACACAATGAAATTCTTTGAGTAATACTCACTCTTTGAGTAAATTTTAACGGTAGAAATGGTCTTATACCCAGCCACAGGTAATGGAACAAAGGAAATTCATTGAAGAAACCTATTCTCTGTTCTCTAAACGGACAAGAATTCTAAAAAAAAAAAAAATTGAGTATCATAAATTTATTGTCAAGATTTATTATTTAAAATACGTTATTATAGTACTACAGTTAAAAAGCGAACCAAATTTATATTCTTATTTGTTTTAATACTTCTATAAAATCCCCTATATGCGAAGGATATATAAAGATTCTAGTTTTGAAAATCTTAGTTTCACACTTGAAGACTTATTATTGAGACATTTTTCAAGATTGTTAATTAAACTAAGATGTTCTCGTATTTCCTGTACTTGCTTCAAACGCAATATACATCACTAATGAAATCAAATATTTTTGGAAAATAATTATTTTATCTAGAAATACCAGCAGGGGTGAAGTACATTAGTCCATAGTCCTTAGCATTACAAATTAATGACAATAGAAAAAAGTATCTAGAATATCAGTTTTATAAACTCCTCGCCTCCCGTGTTATTTTCTTCGAACCATTTATTTACAAGACAATTATGACTGCTTCCAGAAATAACGGCAAAAACTTACTGTTAATCCCAAATATTTTTTACTAAACTTACTTTTATAAACTTTCAGATTTATTTCATAAAAATTGTTTGTTAAACAAAACAAATAAAAATATCAAAATAAATTTGAAGCAAATATTCATTATTACATGGCGATCTTAATGAGGAGTGTCATAACCCTCTATCGTCCTACCCTGCGATACTTTTGAGGGTCATAGATTATCGAGGACTGAATTCGATACGATATTTTGCAACATTAAAAACTAATGCTCCATAATCTTACCTTAATCCATATAAACTTTCTAGCTTGAATGAAAGATGGGATAGCATCTATAGGTTTCAGGTATTCTGCTTGTCCTAAGAGATCGAAACCACAAATGGACGTGAAAGGGAAGGAGGAAGCGAAGTGAAGAAGTGCAAGGGCGCATTTGTACAAGTCATTTATTTTGTAGGCCTTCGAATCGTACGGTTCTGTGAACAAAACAGCAGCACTAAAATCGATGTTGGATTCGACGTATACAAAGAAATATCCCAATTTATGCAATTAGCTAATAAGCTTATGCTTTTGCAACAAGTTGTAAGTTACCGCCATTAAGGCAGAACTTTATGCCTATATCAACAGCCCTATTATGTGCTGTAGCATTATCCTTTGCTTACGAGCGTGGTAATTTATAACTTATGACCCAAAAGTTTTGGGCTTCATTTTTCAAGTTGAGCAGCATCATTGCTTGTGGACTATTACTGGTGTGCTGAATAAATTTTAGCTACCAGTTTGAGTGTAATCTCAGCTTGAATAATTGGACACCTGCCTCCAGCTCGGTTATCGACTATTCCAGACTTTTGAGTCCAAAACAAGGACCAAACTGCCGTCTTTGGATGTTATAACGGGGCTGTTGGTTCATGCATAAAGCTTACGTAGATCAACAATCAGTGCATTTACCCACTTTCAATGAAGAATTCTTACTTGCATAGGTGAAAAGGATGGTTCTTCCTTCTTCGTTTCTGAATGGCAACAGTCCTAATATTTTTGAATCCAGCATGGAACTGAACACTTCCAAATCCATACTTTGGTAAAGTTCGCTCGCTTTGTCTCGCATTTCGTAGTACTGCTTCAGCTTTTTCTCGGCCTTATCGAAACTGAATTTTTGCTGCCGGAGGAACAGTAATAAGAAATTGTCATCTGTGTTTGGAGGATAACTATGATCTGGAAAAAAAAAAGAAAAAGGAATTTCAACATGAAATGAAAAAGCGAGAGTTCATTAGATTGAAAAATCACCTATACTTATGGTTAGCGCAAAGGGATTTATCATTGTCTAATGTTAATTCAAGCATAAAAAAGGACGGTATGCCAAAGCCTTGTTTTCAAAATATTGTTGCTTAATAAACAATTAAATAAAATTTTAAAAACATGTATCATTTTTGCTTTTCATTAAAAAAAGTAAATAAATAAACAAAATGCTGCTTTCCACATACCTTGCAAAAATTTTCTCAATCTTTTCAAACCTCTTATCCTGCTTTCGTTCGCTTCATTTAGTTCTTTTTGTGCTTTCAAACGAAAACACTCTGGCACAGTGCTGCATGTGAGTGGGAGAAACTGCTTTTCAGACTTTGTCATTATTTTACTAGAACAATGAAAAATAATAATATTGATTAGGAAAAAAGACTACCCATGAATAAAAACTACAATTTGGTCTAGTGAATGGACCTCTGTATAAATTTATAGACATTAACTACATCTTTAAAAAAGCTGCAGCACTACTAGAAAATCTAAGTAAGTGGAATTCCATAAAGGTTTCTAGTAACGATACAGGGCAATTTCACGATATCGACTTTTCCCAAATCAGCTTAAAAAGACTATAAGTATGTTAAATCTTTGTTTTGTTTCATGAACTTTATGAAGAACAGGGTCTTTACTTCTATACAATGCTAATGCAGTTATGTTTTGAAGATATCTAAAGAAAATATTTAAATAATATATTATTTTCTTCGTAATGGACGTATTTCGTAAGATACGTTTATTACGGAGCCTAGAAAGCATTATACAGGGTGAGTTTGATCGAATCTGCCATACGAAAAGGGGTGATAGAAGAGCCCAAGTGAAGTATAGAACCATCCATTAACGGTATCAATTCTTAACCGTAACCGAGTGATATTATATTTAAGAAAAATTCGCAAAAAAAACAAAATTTTGAGAAAAGACCAATTTCTAAACTTCCTGTCGGACTTACATACAAAATAAGTACATATTTGGAAAGAGCAGACAAAATCCTTTAAAATGACACTTTTTTCATCAAGATAGTCGCACTTCACAGTGAGTTACAAGCTTTCAAACACTGGAAACACTCAAAAATGAAATTTCATCAAACTTTTCAGTCAAAAATTTCAGAAACAACCGCGTGAGCTACAACCGGTCAAATGCACCAAAAACTTTCCCGTTTCACTAGCTTTCAGATGATACAACAGAAAATCATATTGAGCTTCAAGTTCAGCAGATATTCTGGCTTTTGTTTGAAACAGTATGAAAATCGTCCTTTATCAGAATATGGAAACCAGCAAAGAGTCAGACTTTTATGTTCTAAATTTTCTATTTCATGTAAGTGTACTGGTTTATTTCATCAAGAAAAGGAAAATTTTATAACTAAATATTAAATTGTAACACTTCATTAAATTAATAATCACAAGAGAAGATAACAACACGTAGAAACAAAGGAAGCATTACTTTAACGCGCTCTTCACAAAGAAAAATTCAAAATTAAATGAGTTACACTAACATCTATGAGTACATTTACATGTAAACAATCCTCAAAATTGCCCAGAGATACTGAAATTATCATCCCCCACACCGGATAGATGCCCTTGGCTTTTTAAAAGCAAAAACTACCGTCGCTTTCAATGAAATTTCATTTCTCACTTTTGCTACTGCTCCATGAAGCCAAATGCGCAAGTCCTGCAAACTGGTTGCATCTGAGCAGTAAACTGCTTGTTTCAAGAATCCCCAAACAAAGAAGTTCACTGGCGTCAGGTCTGGTGATCTAGGTGGCCCAAATGACTAGGTGGCCAAGGAATAGGACCCAAATGACAGGATGAATGGACTCTATGAAATGAAATTTCATAGAGAGCGACGATAGTTCTCGCTCTTAAAAGGCAAAGGGCACCTATCCGGTGTGGGGGATGATAATTCCAGTAGCTCTGGGAAATTTTGAGGATTGCTTACATGTAAATGTACTCATAGATGTTAGTGTAACTCATTTAATTTTGATTTTTTTTTTTTGTGAAAAGCGCGTTAAAGTAATCCTGCCTTTGTTTCTACGTGTTGTTATCTTCTCTTGTGATTATTAATTTAATAAAGTGTTACAATTTAATATTTAGTTATAAAATTTTCATTTTCTTGATGAAATAAACCAGTACACTTACATGAAATAGAAAATTTAGAACATAAAAGTCTGACTCTTTGCTGGTTTCCATATTCTGACAAAGGACGATTTTCATACTGTTTCAAACAAAAGCCAGAATAACTACTGAACTTGAAGCTCAATATGATTTTCTGTTGTATCACCTGAAAGCTAGTGAAATGGGAAAGTTTTTGGTGCATTTGACAGGTTGTAGCTCATACGGTTGTTTCTGAAATTTTTGACTGAAAAGTTTGATGAAATTTCATTTTTGAGTGTTTCCAGTGTTTGAAAGCTTGTAACTCACTGTGAAGTGCGACTATCTTGATGAAAAAAAGGGTCATTTTAAAGGATTTTGTCTGCTCTTTCCAAATATGTACTTATTTTGTATGTAGGTCCGACAGGAAGTTCAGAAATTGGTCTTTTTCTCAAAATTTTGTTTTTTTGCGATTTTTTTTTAAATATAATATCACTCGGTTACGGTTAAGAATTGATACCGCTAATGGGTGGTTCTATACTCCACTTGGGCTCTTCTATCACCCCTTTTCGAATGGCAGATTCGATCAAACTCACCCTATATAAATACCATTTCTGGGACTCTTAAAAATAACTATTTTATTAAAAGTAGAGTATATGTTCTTCGAAAATTCATACAACGAAAACAGGATCTAACCAGTAGCGTACATAGACCTAGATACGCTCCACCGCAAGATTTGTAAACGCGCCCCCACCCCCAATTAAACTATAAAAAATATTTCTCCCGTAGTGCTATTTTTCCGGATTGTGCGCCCTCGAACCTCTTGCGACCAACTCCCCTCGGGCCGCGGGGGCTGCGGGGATGCTATGTACACCACTGGATCTCGCATATTTAGAGTTTTTGCAGACTGTTTTGTGTAGCAGCTGATGCTTTGTATCAAAATGAAATTGTCCTACAACTTCTTCTTAAGTTACGTCGTGAACACGTCTTTTTTTTTTTTTTTGCTGTTTTAATAACAGTGTACTGTCTGGTTTTCTTAGGTAAAACCTTCCACGTATTTACTCATACTTCAGGTCTTCTCTGATCTTACCAAAATAGGGGTGATAGGAAAGATAACAAAAAGGGGAAGAATAATAAGAAGCATTTTGAGCCGTATCAAACAACGTGGAATGATGCTAATTTCAAATACATAGTTTAGTTGAATATGTCAAAAGGATAGCAATTGCAAGTTTTAAATTGAAAATTTCGGAAAGTTCCCACTCACAACCCATCACCCCTTTTTTAAGTGGAATGGTTCCCGAGTGCTAGACGCAGCTTTCACGTACGGACAGTATGTACTGTCTAAAATTTTTTCGTGCGACCTAGGCTGTATCTGCGCACGCGCGAAGTCTGTTCGGACTTTCTCGAAATAGGGGGGAAAAGCAACGAGGAAGTAGAAAGCGAACAAAAGCTGAAGGCATCGGGTAGTGCGCATCCCAAACCTATCACCCCTTTTTCAGATGGAAGCGTCCGTGGCTCCCAGGCGCACAAAACGCAAACAGACAGTACTACTGTCTGACCGCAGATGAGATGGAAAGACAAGCATCCAGTTTACCAGGCGGCATTTATTCAAATATTATGAGCGACATATTTCAATAAAAAGTTTCCTTTTCAGTTATCGCTGTTTCGTGTGGCACAATCAGTAGCGTAGCTATGGGGTCCTGCGCCCGTGGCAAACTTAAGAAATTGCGCCCCCCCCCCCTAATAGGATCAGCCTGATGGGAGGTCGTTGTGACCTTCCAAAATTTTTCCTTTGCTCCAAAATTTCGATTTATTTATTCGGATACTTTGCAGACAATATTGCAACTTTGATATTCTTTTTTCTTTCTTTTAGCGTTTTTAACGATGGTCAGTGTTCCTTTGAGAGCGCTTTTATGGTTCTACATCAAGTTTTATGAGGGGTTGAAACGAAAAGAAGTCCCCAAACCCAGTAAATGACACTCTCACCAGATGACTAATGCAGCATTTTTAGAAAATTTTCTTTCTGTAAATACGTAGAAAGAAGGTACTTCTATCGATTGATCTAAGAAATATGCTTTAAAACTCTACTTTTTCAAGCAAAAATACAGTCAAGTCTCCATATAACGAAGTCGCAAGGGACCATTGAAAGGATTCGTTATATAGAAACTTCGCTATAAAGGAAATAGTAAATTTCTGTGCTTAATTTTTCAATAGGGGCTATACATGTGTAAGTAGTACATTAGGTTAATTCTCACTTTACTATTTTTAGAATAAATACATTTTAGCAAGAAATAAATACTGTGCAAATTTTGAAGTTATAAATGTAACACAGTGAATGAATTAAGAAATAAAACTAATTAAATCAATTTATTAACCTATTAAATTGTATCAGGAATGCTACTCGAATTTGTAGTATAATTGGTGAGTTTTTGCAAATTTTTACATTAATTAATTAAAAGAATCAAACCTGAACTTGGTTGACGACACTAGTTTTACTTTAAAAATTGTCCGTGATTTTTTGCTGCACTTTGGAAACACTTTGCTCATAAAAGTCTTCACATGTGTGAAGTGATTCTTCGCAAAGTAAGCCTTCACAAAAGCAGAAGAAGAAAGACTTCTATTTTCACGAACATTGACACTTTCTCCCATAAAAACTCCGCAATAGAGAAATTGGGCCATTTGATATTCGTTAAAGGGAGACAAATTTACCTGCTTTTTTACTGAAACTTTCTGTGTCATAGAAAATGCTTCGTTATATAGAGAACTTCGCTAAATAGAGTGTTCGTTATATGGAGACTCGACTGTACTAGGTGTTCATTCACTAATCGGTCTACCCAGGGATGGATTGAGGGACTCACCATAGGTAAGTTTTCAACATTGAAGTTAAAAACAAGTACTTTTAGATTATTTTTTGTGCTTGCAGAAGGAAAGTTTAGGGCTGTCTTCAGGATACGTTTCGCATTTGAAGTCCAAAACACATACGCTGTCAACATTTGTAAACCAAGATGTGTTGTAAAGGATACGTAATAAAATCAATTGCTTCTTCCTTGAAACATTTCTAGATTCGCCCTTGGTCCATCATATACAGGGTGAGTTTGATCGAATCTGCCATACGAAAAGGGGTGATAGAAGAGCCCAAGTGGAGTATAGAACCACCCATTAGCGGTATCAATTCTTAACCGTAACCGAGTAATATTATATTTAAGAAAAATTCGCAAAAAAAAAACAAAATTTTGAGAAAAAGACCAATTTCTGAACTTCCTGTCAAACCTACATACAAAATAAGTACATATTTGGAAAGAGCAGACAAAATCCTTTAAAATGATCCTTTTTTTCATCAAGATAGTCGCACTTCACAGTGAGTTACAAGCTTTCAAACACCGGAAACACTCAAAAATGAAATTTCATCAAACTTTTCAGTCAAAAATTTCAGAAACAACCGTAGGAGCTACAACCGGTCAAATGCACCAAAAACTTTCCCATTTCACTAGCTTTCAGATGATACAACAGAAAATCATATTGGGCTTCAAGTTCAGCAGATATTCTGGCTTTTGTTTGAAATAGTATGAAAATCGTCCTTTGTTAGAATATGGAAACCAGCAAAGAGTCAGACTTTTATGTTCTAAATTTTCTATTTCATTTAAGTGTACTGGTTTATTTGTTCAAGAAAAGGAAAATTTATAACTAAATATTAAATTGTAACACTTTATTAAGTTAATAATCACAAAAGAAGATAACAACACGTAAAAACAAAGGAAGCATTACTTTAACGCGCTTTTCACAAAGAAAAATTTAAAATTAAATGAGTTACACTAACATCTATGAGTACATTTACATGTAAACAATCCTCAAAAATTCCCAGAGCTGCTGAAATTATCATCCCCCACACCGGATAGATGCCCTTGGCCTTTTAAGAGCAAAAACTATCGTCGCTCTCAATGAAATTTCATTTCTCACTTTTGCTACTGCTCCATCAAGCCAAATGCGCAAGTCCTGCAAACTGGTTGCATCTTAGCAATAAACTTCTTGTTTCAAGAATCCCCAAACAAAGAAGTTCACTGGCGTCAGGTCTGGTGATCTAGATGGCCAAGAAATAGGACCCAAATGACAGGATGAATGGATTCTATGAAATGAAATTTCATAGAGAGCGACGGTAGTTCTCGCTCTTAAAAGGCCAAGGGCATCTATCCGATGTGGGGGATGATAATTCCAGTAGCTCTGGGAAATGTTGAGGATTGTTTACATGTAAATGTACTCATAGATGTTAGTGTAACTCATTTAATTTTGAATTTTTCTTTGTGAAAAGCGCGTTAAAGTAATGCTTTCTTTGTTTCTACGTGTTGTTATCTTCTGTTGTGATTATTAACTTAATAAAGTGTTACAATTTAATATTTAGTTATAAAATTTTCCTTTTCTTGAATAAATAAACCAGTACACTTACATGAAATAGAAAATTTAGAACATAAAAGTCTGACTCTTTGCTGGTTTCCATATTCTGACAAAGGACGATTTTCATACTGTTTCAAACAAAAGCCGGAATATCTGCTGAACTTGAAGCCCAATATGATTTTCTGTTGTATCATCTGAAAGCTAGTGAAATGGAAAAGTTTTTGGTGCATTTGACCGGTTGTAGCTTATACGGTTGTTTCTGAAATTTTTGACTGAAAAGTTTGATGAAATTTCATTTTTGAGTGTTTCCGGTGTTTGAAAGCTTGTAACTCACTGTGAAGTGCGACTATCTTGATGAAAAAAATGTCATTTTAAAGGATTTTGTCTGCTCTTTCTAAATATCTACTTATTTTGTATGTAGGTCCGACAGGAAGTTCAGAAATTGGTCTTTTTCTCAAAATTTTGTTTTTTTTTTGCGAATTTTTCTTAAATATAATATTACTCGGTTATGGTTAAGAATTGATACCGCTAATGGGTGGTTCTATACTCTACTTGGGCTCTTCTATCACTCCTTTTCGTATGGCAGATTCGATCAAACTCACCCTGTATAGACTCCAGGGCCGACATAACTGAATTCTATCCTGCCAAATAGATGTAAGCTAACATCAGTGTATCCAACCAAAAGCAACCAATACAAAGTTACACATTCTGCATGGTTTGTGTTGTAGCGTGGGGGCGCAGTTTGCCATGCTCGGGGCAGTCTATCAAATTTTTTCCTTTTAGTCTGTTCGGATTTGACAAAATTTTATTTATTTATTTATTTATTTTTGGTCAAAATACCGCCCCCTAGTTTCTGCGCCCGTGGCAAGAGCCACTCCTGCCAACCCCTAGCTCCGCCACTGGGCACACTGTATAGAGCACCACGAGCCAGCAATAAAAGTAAAATGATGAGGTGGCATTATCCAAGTAATTCGAACCATTTTGACTTAACATGTCACAAAAATCAAGTTTTATTTATGGCTGCAAAGCTAAGATTTAACAATCTCCTCTACAGTCCTAAACCTTGGTATACAGCTATTTCTAGAAAGTGACAAAAGAAACGTCCGTGGAACTTGAAATTTTAACATAGCAGTTTTTTTATTTAACATTTTTCTTCTTTAAGTATTTTTGACGTGTATTTTCCCGTAGCATATAAAGTTTCTGATGGTTAATGAAAAAAATAAACGCAATGTCAGAAAGACGCAATCATTATAAAAAGGATATTGGTTTTAATTTAAAACTACATAGTTTTGAAAAACATCGAGGAAAAGTTGCTTTTCACAAAAAATTTTAAAAACTGAAACTAAAAACATTACTTCCAAAAGTCTCACTCTGTGATGTTTTCTAAAAGTCTCTAAAAATCGTGAGAAATAAAATCGTGAGAGTTCGCGTCTAACTAGATAGACGTTACGGAAATCAGGCTTAACAAGAAAAACACTCAAACACGCCCCATTACGGACAGCTTAGCGCACAGTTTGGTATGCATTTTCTAAAAGAGGTAGTTCTGAGATATCGTAAACGAGAAGTTGAATTCGAAAACATTAAAAACACCGTTATAAACGATGAAGTAAACAGAAGCCCTTGGGGTCTTTTAATAGAATTGCTCTAAGTTTTGCTATAACAACCTTCCCATTCCCCCCAGAATGCTTTGCTGTAGACATGGGTACCAGCAGGGTGTGCAAGGACATATATTTACATTCTCTGGCCTTTAAAAAATTAAATAAAAAAGTAACTTGATTTTTTAACTTAAAAAATAATTACTAGCATTATTTTATATTAAATAAATAAAACTAAGTTTTTTTGAATTAAGAAAAAAAGTACAAAATAAGTGAACTACAAAGGTTCATCATGAAGAATAATTTCATGCAAACATTCATGAGGGGTGGTACGGAGATGCATTTTCACACCCTGGCTTTTAAAAACAAAATCAATTAAGAGGAACAAATTACAAAGTATAATTAGTTAAAAGGACAAATTACAAAGAGAATTTAAAAAAGGGAACAAATTACAAAACATTTTAAAAACTACGAAATGAGTCATGAAAATTATTGATGTCATTATTTGTGTACACGAGCGCTATAAAGAGGTTGCACTTTTATCTTTTTTGTTTCAAAAATAAAATTTCATTAATTAAAAAAGGATAAACTAAGTAAAAACTAAATTACAAATAAAAATGTAAAATTAGTGTTATTGAAAAAACAAAAAAGAATAATAAACAAAAATAGTAGTAAAAATTAGCACAAAAAACAGAAAACGATACAAATTTTTAAAATAATTTTTTTAAATAATAGTTTAAAAAAAAAATAAATAAATGCAAAAAAAAATTATTTGTAAAAAAAATTGGTAAATATTTAATTTTATTCCTCCAGCGTCAATGGCTTTGGATGTTGGCCACACAACGACAACACACTCCGAGATCCCATGATGCTTTTCAGTGGAATTAGTTAGATTTAAATACCGCTACGCAAATGAAGGAAATTTTTTTTCTTTTCTCGTGATCAAAACAACGAAGAACTAACGAATTAGCACCAAAATTTAAATTCTTTAAATTCGATATAGAGCGAGTAAACCAAATGAAGCAGTACATACCCTTTCAACCTACGCCCAAAATGATCGTACAAGAATGGCGGTGATAACAATATAAATAACAATAAAAGCCCATCATTTGAATAATTGGAATAGGAAAACCAAGTTTCAATTGATATCCATTTATCTTATTGACTGAAGGTTATGTAATCGGCATTTTCCCCATGGCATACAAGGACGGCTGCTACTCTTATCATTCCGTTGCTTTGAAAGCATTGATACGAAATTTTTCATCTAAATTGTTATTACGAAATTATTGCTATTGTGCAATTCAGCATCTACATTGGTTGACGATGAATACATAACTTTAGCAATAAATTAAATTAAAAAAAAAATCTGAACTATAATAAGACAGCATTGAGCCCAAAGGAGGACTTCTCATATTGTAGAATAAAATAAGTGATAAAAAGAACGTCACTCAATGCCATTTTGACCGTAATCCGTATAAATAAAACAGAGTATATGTATATACTAGCAGTACCCGCACGGCGATGCCCGTGCATTAAAAGGAAGTCAACTGAATAACTTTAAATTCTCTCCAACCCTGTGAAGAAAAATTCTAGTTATATTCTTTTATTCAAATGTGCACAACCTTTTAAATTCTTCTTAAAGTAAGTAGTGTTAAAGTTCAAAACATTTCGCCAAATAAATCAAAAAGGCTGAAGTTAAGTAAGTAACAGGGGATTTTAATTGTTAAAATTTAGTCAATTTTCAAGGCTTAACTTAATACGCAAATTTAAACAACTGTGTAATTTCACGGACGAAGGAGTAGCTTGTCTGGAAAATGGCCCTAGTGTTTCAGTTTTGCGTATAAAGTTGAGCCTTAAAAATCAACTAAATTGGAGTAATTAATATTTTCCGTTCAAATAAACGGAGAGAAACGTGCTAAAAGTTTTTTTCAGAAAAAGAGCGATATATAATGTTATCGGGAGGGGGAAAGTCCCCCCCCCCCCTCAATTATGCCGGATACACCAAAAATGATACTAATTAATTAATTTAAAAAATAACTAATTCCAAATTTAGAATTCGGCCTTCCAAGCTCATTTCACGGGGATACGTTCGAATTTTGGGTCTTTAAGTGGTTTGGGAGCTTTTGGCCATCGGTTACAAACATACGGAGCCCGTCATCTTTATATATATAGATAGAATTGTTTCATCTACACTAAGATAGCAGTACCCGCACGGTGATGCCCATGCAATAAATGTAAAGGAAGTCAACTGAATAAATTTAAATTCACTCCAACTCTCAAAAGTAAATTACATTCTTCAATTCAAATGTATAGTACATAGGTAATAGTTATATCACATAACACCATACAGCATCCAAGCTAGTTAGAAACCAAAGCTAAAACATTTAATCTTATTAAACTCTATTCTGAAGATTCTCCGTTGCCACTCACATTTAATAATGCTGCATCCCTTCCTTTCTTTTCTTTTTTTTTTAACGAAAACAAACAAAATTTTGAAACAAAATAAATGTATACTTATGTACAGTTTTACGTGAAACTATAGTCCTTGTACACTTAGGTTTTTTCTATCTCGTACTGGTAGCTAATGTGAATTCTTATTTCACATTAGCTACAAGTTTTTTTGTCTATCTTTGCTCTATAAGAGGATTTTTACATCCAACTCGGTTACTTTCGTATTCCATGCTGATGAGTGCATAATAAGCACGAAACTGCAGTCCATGGATCGAAATGACCGAGTTGGCGGTGTATTGCAAACTATATGTGTTTAGATGGCTGCCAAGTTTACATTACTCACTTCATGACGCTGTAATTTTAGCCATCTATTCTTCGCGAAACCCACTACATAATTATTATTCATTTTTTGTACCTTAATACTTTATTTATCCGAAAAAAAATGTGATCAGACTTCATTGAATAACTCACTTATATAGCAACTCATTTTAAACTTCTGTAAAATAGATTTTTACCGCGGAAAAGTTAGACGTATAAAATGACCAATACAAGCACAATTTAGAGTTGCACGCCTTCTAAGACAAAAATACATTTTTTGATCTTAAACTTAAACTTATGGCATTGTCATAAAAAGCATCGTACAAAGTGTTTTTACTTTTTTTTTTCATTTTTGGAATTAAAAAAAAGTAGTACGCGAGATAGGTAAAATCTCTCAAGACCTGTGCAGGTCTGCCGGATCAGTGATTCCCTGCATATCCATCTCTATAGTTTCCGCACTGAAAGTAAACAATATATAATTTTATACTTACACTAAGTAAGCATAACTCTGGATACAATATTTTCAGAATCATCTATCTTAAATTGCCAGGTACTGTTGAGAAACGGCGTATGAATATTAAGATATTGACACTTACAACTTCAGCAGTCAAATATTTTTAACCATATTACACAAATTAATTAAATTGATATGATTCTTTATAAAGTTGAAACTTTCCATTTAGAAAAATGAAATTTTGAGCTCTGCTTCTTCAATACCTGTGCTTCTTTTCTTGCGATAAACAAAGTTTTTTTTTATAAAATAATTATTAAACGAATTACTGACGAAAAATTTTATCAGAACCATAAGTAAATAAAAATGATTTGTGACATTGTTTCTAGCTCATTATCAAAATTTTATTATTTGAAATTCAAACAAATTAGAGAGTAAAACGAGGAAAGCTACCCCAAATAGCATCTAAAGACAAGAAAAATTGTTTGATTTTCCTTCCTCATAAAGTTCAACGTTCAGCAATTTCAATTTTTGAATTAAATTCTTAATTTATCCTGAAAAAGTAAATCAATAATCTTTCATACTATTACAAGGACATTATTATCTTAAATTCATGGAGTTCCATTCAACTTTGTCTTTACAATTTCAACAGTCAATTTTGTATTGTTCAAGAACAAATAAATCAATCATTTACTCGAAATAAAACTATCAGTAAACTATGTCTTAGAAAAGAGTAACTCAAGTTAATGTTGAAACTGGAATTATATGCATTTGAAATGAATAACAGGAGGCGCTATAGTTTACGGCTAATGGCGGCTAAAAGAGGTAAAAAAACGGGCGATTACCATGACCTTTTCACTAGCTTCGTGGCGTCACAGTAAAAGGCTGACTAAGAGTAAATTTAGATAAGAAAATTGCATCAATTTGTGTCTTATAAGAACTGCTGTTTTAAGAACTGTAGTTCATATAATATTATACAAATCGGGGGAGAAATCACAATTCATTTTTATTCCTGAATTGGTTTTCTTTCGTTTCTCCTCGAAAAATCATGCTAAAGTGTTCAGAATTGAATATGACATGTGTTTTGCATAAAAATGAAAATGTACATGGAAATAAAATAAATTACGCTTCACTGTAAAAAACATAATCTAATCAAATGTATTTTTATCCAATGCATTTAAAGTTTTTAAAAGTGTAAAAAAAAAGAAAAACTTTGTTCACTGCTTCTTGGCGATATCAGTTACTTAAGTTACCCAATTAATTAAAACAAGCTTTTAGCGTTGTTCTAAGAAATGTTGGTGTATTTAATATATGTGCAAAAATGAAATGACAATAGGAATTTTGGTGATTAGAATTCCTTCTATGCAAAATGTAAAAACTATTTAAAATGCAAAAATATTTCAAATATTTTCTTTCATTGTAAAGTTGCAATGTATGCTTATTTTTTGTTCATTGAGACGGCGTTTACAGAAAAACAACGCTTACAGAATTGATTTTAATTGAGAATTTATTAGTTAACCGTTTTGCTTCGGTTGGGGGGGGGGGGGTCAACCCCGGAGATATTCATGGTGAAACAACTAATTTTTTACGTTTTCCTCCCAAAATGATTTTCCTAGGCTTTAAAAAATTGAATTGAAACTACATCTGAGGTTGAACCTTTTTTTTTTTTTTTTTGTTAATAATCGTAGCCTACATACAAGGCTGCAACTCAGCGCTGTTTGAGGCATTATCTTCGTAAGAATCGAAATAATACACTTTCATAGGTTATGCAAGGACGCCCTGAAGCTAAATTTTTTGAAGCGAGGAGAGGGTGAGCTCGCAATTTTCCAAAGGGAACTCCTAATTTCGCCAAATGAGAAAATACGAGTTAAGCACAAACACTTACATCAAATGAAAAGGGATTCTCGGGCATTTCAAAACTGTACTACTGCAATTACGTCTCCAAATTTTCCGAATCTTCCGACAAAATTGCTGAATAAGGGCAATTATGGGGGGTGAGGTGTGACCTCCCGTTGGGGAGCCCTTGAGATTATGTCGAGCACCTCAGCTGCACTTTTCATCTCATGATGTTTCTGCGAGAGGCCTATTTACTTAACTTTCATCAAAAGACTTGCGCAAGGGTGGAAGTTTTGACTTAACTTAACCCTTTAAGCGGTCAATTATTTTACCAGAAATGCTTCCAAAAAAGGGCATATTTTTTTATTGCATATAGTTAAGTATCATACTTAACAGAATAAGAATATAAAGAATTTTTAATTTTTTTTTTTTTTTTTTTCGTTTTCAACGCTCTTACAATATTTTTTATTTTACAATTTTGGTCACAAAATCCCGAAATATTTGCTTTTTTCAAGTACATTCTGCATGCAGTAATGAATGGTGTACAAATTATGCAAAAAATTCTCTCACACTTACTGTGAATTTTGAGGTTTACAATTTTCCGAACAGTTCGGGAAAACCAGAAAAGGAAATCTGAAAATATCGATGCCCGTACGCCGTACGGGAAAACCAGATGAGGCCAATTTCGGGTAGCACGTACACCGTACGGGCAAACCACTTAAAGGGTTAACGTTATGTAACAAATTTTAAATAGTCGAAACAATAAGGGCTAATCTCATTCTGCTGTCCAAATATTTTCCTATGTTGAAAATGTTATTTCAATTTTCCTAATCATTTTACACACAAATAACTCATAGTGGACTGCATTTAACTTTAAGAAAACCCTTTATTCCCCTAGAAGAGCATAAATCAATCACCGACTCGCACACACTAACAAACATTCTCAAGTATACATACATGCAATACATTGCCAGCTCGGAAAAACAATCCAGAGACTGCAACCTCGTTCTGTTAGTTCTCATCAGTCTAAAATAGGTAATAACCGAGCTGGGGGGAGAAAACATCTTATAGAAGCTGAGAGATCTGAACAAAGTGGGAGCTAATGTAAAGTTAGCACACCAGGGAGGGGCTGCAATGCTACGGTGCAACTCACAAATACCGCCTTTATTTCTATAAGATGTTCACTGTATCCAGAACGGTTATTTCCTACTCCAGACTGATGAGTTTTAACAAGAATGAAACTGCAGTCTCCGGATGATATAACCGCTGGGAATGTATTGCATGCATTTCTGCTTTAGCTCTGGCTTAGGGGCGGTGACTTACTGTTTAAAACTCCCACTTATATTAATATCTAATAAACATTTCACTATATGATTCACGTTTGGTGCTCCTCGCGGCGTCCTCTCTTTTTGATATCATATTATACTTTGGGCCGATACAGAAATAAGAACCTTTTAATTCAAACAAAGAAATATTGATACACGAAGTCCCTATTATTTAGAGAATTTTAAAAATTGCTTGACACTTATCATTAATTATTTATTTGCTACTGTTGTACATTATCAGAACTTCAAAGCAGCCTAGTGAGTTTTTAGTGTTTTGACTTTCGGTTAAAATTTCCTTTTGCATCAAATCAAGTTAATTGCCCGTCAGTGTTGTGTCATGACAAAAATTATTCATGTTTTAAATGATAGAAACTATAACTTATCGCCAGGGGGGCATCGGTAAATTAGATGTGGATCAAGCTCAAAAAATTGGTTAGGAAACACTGTTAAAAATAGCAAATTCGAACTTATCACTATCAGTTCATGTTTCGTTTTCTCTCGATTTAAGAGATGGCAGCACCATTTTATATTTTTCTTCGAAAGTGATTCTACACAGAGTAGATTCTCCACCCGCCAGTTCAAAATTTGGTTTTCTCGGTTATTTTTATCTGTCCATGTGTGTCACAGTTGAGGAACTTTCCTTCGAACTTTTCCGAATTCCCAGTGATTTTCCTTAAGGTTAATTTATTTATGTTTATTAAGTACTATAATACTTTCTCTCTTCATGAAAATATTTTCGAAGTTACAAAATTAAAGAAAAACTTAAATTGGCTTAAGTAATATTTTTTTAATGAGACAGTCGGGAAGAACGGGTCAGCTGCATTTATACCGAGATAAAACGTGAAAAAATATTTCCAGCTTGCTGAATAGATGTGAACTTTAACTTGATTCTGATCTGTCCAAATTTTTGCAACTCCTCCTGACCTTTTCCATTTCCTCTTTCTTTTTTTTATTTTTTTATTTTTTTATTTTTTTATTTTTTAGTGAAAGGAAATATAAATTCGTGTTTTTTTTTTGCTTTGAAAATTTTTACCGGTCTTTGGTTCAAAAAATGCTGAGAAGCCTTGTTGTTAAACATATTTTAAAGGTGTGGATAAAATCAGGGCTGCGGAGTCGGAGTCGGAGTCGGAGTCGAAGAGTCGGAGTCGGACTGATTTTGGACCAAAGGAGTCGGAGTCGGAGTCGCTGAAAAACATGTCGACTCCGACTCCGACTCCGACCACCTCCGATTTGGATGAAATTTTATGGAGGTGAAAACATATCTTTGAAACTAACAGATACAAATTTTCAGCGTCCAATATCCAAATCCTAAGCATCTAGGATCAATAAAAAGGGCTTCAAAATGGCGGGTCTGCTTTGTGAAACGAATTGCTATGTTTGGGCTTATGCAAGTGAATAAAAAATATTTGCAGTAAAAATGCAATGTGTTAAAATAAAGTCTGGCAATTTAACAAGAAAAGGATTAGTTTTGTACGGAGTCAAATGAAAAGAGCGGTACTTGTCTTTTGCTCTGGAGAAAATGAACTTTTTGGGAGGTCACAGTGACCTCCGAGAATTGCGGTAAATGTGGTGAAATTACTTGCGAGAATTCTTGAGAAAATCGAACTTTTTGAGAGGTCACAATGACCTTCCATGACCTCCAACTGGGATACCCCAGCTTGCTACCCCCCCCCCTAAAGTGAGTCTTGGCTACGACCATGAATAAAAATGAAACTTTTAAAAATTTACTTAACATTTCAACCTTTGTTTTGGGTTTTTCCCTCTTCACATTTGGGTAAAAAAAAATAAATAATAAAAAAAGCAGGAGTCGGGAGTCGGAGTCGGAGTCGAAAGTTTTAAAATCCCGGAGTCGGAGTCGGAGTCGGAGTCGACCATTTTTCCTCCGACTCCGCAGCCCTGGATAAAATACGTTAGAGAGATGAAGCTCAAATCGGCACTGAATCAAGAGGAATTGCAGGTAAAAAAAAAATCTAACGAATTGACATAAATTTAAACCATTCCATTCTTCTTTTATGAAATGTTAATGTAGAAAATTTGTCAAACGTTAAACTTCGGAAAAAAGAAGAGAAGAAAAATCCGAATAATTATTAGTTCATCTCACTTAAAATACTCGAAAAATTCTTACGTTTTCGTTAAAATCTCTTTCAGCGCCCTTTTTCTAGGCTGCCCCCCCCCCCCCCGCTTCCTCAAAGGATAAAAATAATTTAAGTTTTTTGAATTAATTATTTAGTTGCATCTTTTAGGAAAAAGCGACGCAAAACGCATTTAAAAAATCTATAAATCTAGTGACTAATAGTAGCTAAACACTTATATTTTTTTCGTAAGGAAAAAGTTGAGAATTGCCTTATATAATAAGGCATAAAAAAACATTATCAGGGAGATAAATCACTTTTACAATGAAGGACACGCTTGTTGAATTGTCTGCTCTAATTGAATAGAATACTAACATTACTCTTCAGAACAAAAAAACAAGATTCAATCAATTTTCTTATCACTACATTTCACATTTTTTGTTTTATTTATATTTTTTCCTGAAAATTATGCTTTGTTTTCTAAAATGTTGCTCCTGGCTAGAATACGGGACTTTAGCCGTGCCGTATCAAGCTTTCCCGGGACGCGGGACAATGTTTCAAAAGCGGGACAGTACCTCGAAATCCGTGACGTCTGACTACCCTGATAATAAGGCTCTAGGACTAAAAAAAGAATATGCAAAAAAATGTTGTTAGGTCCAACTTTTTGATTAGGTCTTATTTTCAGGAAAATACGGTACTGCTGAGAAAGGAAGACAGGTAACTGCTAGGAAATGTCCAACAATAAATAATGCATACAAACAACATTGAATTAAATTAAAATAGCATAATTTATTCTATTAGCATCATCACGATTTTGTGCGGTCTCTGCAAAATTAAAAATCATTGGCCGACCATGGAGACCGATTCATGTTCATCTGCAAGATACTGTTACAAATCTTGTAAATAGTTGTTGTTTTTCCTGCCTTGCATCATTTTAATTAGTTTTGGTTTTATCTGACGTCATGTTGCAAAAGTATCTGAAGATATCACTTTTATCACTTGTATACCGGCCCTGTAACGTTTTGTAGTTTTTACACTTTCCCTGCATTTAATAAGCGTGAAGACATTTTTCGCTCGGAGTGTTTTCTTTTTCTTTTTATTACTAGAAGTTTCTTGAATGGATTACGTAATGTTATGAATGAAACAGAATGCTCCAGATATTTCTAGAACGTAGTAGAAATGTCCTTCAGAGTATAAAAAGCTGGCCTTGAACACAAGTCAGTTAGTTCTTTTCAGATGTTGATTTCTGAGAGTGCTCGTTTTCGTTCGCTTGGCGAATGTTTGTTTTGCTTTTGTAATTGCTTAATTACTGTTCACGTTAGATACGTGGTGCTGAGTTACTGTTGAGAGTACAGTGTACTGTTTTGCTACCTAATTGATGGATGTTTAGCAATTGTTTCCTGCTCATATTGTAAATAGTGTAAATACTTGTAAATAAATTTATAGTTACTTCCTCAAGATTGGAATGCTCATTTGAAGAAAGTTGAAGGTGCTACGGACTCGTTACAATTTTGGCGCCCAACGTGGGGCATCTTCAAGGACTTTCTTGGAATTATTATTTGTGAACTTGGACTTTTCTTCCTGCGGACTTTTCGACTTCGGAATTTTATGGTAATTACTCGAGCAATGGATGAACAACTGAAACAACTCCTTGATGCGATCAACGCTGTTAAAAATGACATGGCTGCGAATCAAGAACAGTTTAAGAGTGATATGGCGACTCTGGCTACTAATCAAGAACAATTAAAAAAGGATCTAGCTGAAGAAATTAAATGCGATCTAACGTCAATGAAAAGTTTGGTGGAAAGTAAA
Organism: Uloborus plumipes; assembly: GCA_038373865.1. Classification (NCBI taxonomy): domain Eukaryota; kingdom Metazoa; phylum Arthropoda; class Arachnida; order Araneae; family Uloboridae; genus Uloborus; species Uloborus plumipes. The sequence continues at coordinate 38,334 of JAXGGA010001027.1, forward strand.
TTTACCAATATGGAAAATAAAGTGGAGGCTCTAGAAGAGAAAGTTGACAGCGTTGAAGATCGAATCACCACAGTAGAAAATCATGTGGAAAAGAAAATTAAAGAACTTGAATCGAAATTATCAGCATCCTCCAACAACTCAAGTGACTGTGTAGCTGCAGCTGTAACTTCTCGCCCGTCCATCAAACTGGCCACGTTTGACGGGAAGACCTCGTGGAATATTTACAAGAAGCAGTTCCTCATCGTTTCAGAAGCAAACTCCTGGGACTCTTCCACGAAAGCCTGTCACCTTGCAGCCTCGCTGAGAGGGGATGCAGCTGACATATTACAGACCTTCCCAGAGGACAAGATCCGTGACTTCGAAGCCTTATCATCGGCCCTGGAGCTTCGCTTTGGCGAAGTATGCCAAAAAGAAATAAGCCAACTCCAGCTGAAATCCCGACTCCAGAGGACTGGAGAGACTTTGCAAGTTTTTGCAGCAGACGTTGAGAGGCTTTCCCATCTCGCCTTCTCGGACTGTCCTTCGGGTGTTCGCGATAACCTGGCCCTGAACTACTTTATAGACGGAGTGCGAAGTCCGGAAATTCAGACGGCTCTCCGGATGGCGGACATTAAGGATCTTAAATCCGGTCTGGTCTACGCAATGAAGTTCGAGGCTGCACAGCAAACATCCCGCAAGGATCGCCATACAATCAAAGGCGTAGAAGTGAGTGACCCGGATTTGAACTCAACTTGTCTCTCGGAAATTAAGCAACAAATCAACGAGATCTCGGGGACCCTGAAGAAGATTACTGCTCGCAAAGACCAGAGTAGACAACCACTGAAGTGCTGGAAATGTGGCGGTGAGGGCCACGTACGTAGGAATTGCGAAGCTCGCCAAGAAAAGAAGAAGTCTCCCAAAGTTTTCCAGATTTCCCCAAGAAGTGGCGGCTGCAACGGACTTTTCATTTACGCATATGTGAATGGGTTTCCCTGCGAAATGATTGTGGACACAGGAGCCAACGTTACCATTATTAAGACTGATGTGGCTCATCAATTTGGTCTCAAGATCTTATGGACGCCGCCCTGCGTTACTCTTCAAACTGTGACAGGTGACAAAATCAAGATTGAAGGAAAAGTGAACTTAGAAATAATGTTCGGGAGTGCCACTTACCACCACACGGCATTCGTAGCTGACATTACAGATCCCTTCATTCTCGGACTGGACTTTTTGAGAAAATTTGATTTTTCTATTGACTTTAAAAATAATGAGCTGCACTCGATGAGGGAAGACATAGTGATTTTCAATACCGAAAATAACTTAAAATCCGCTCATCAAATAATAGCCCAAACAGATTTATCGATTCCCTCTAGATCAGAAGTACTAATACCTGGCTCCATCAAGGAAAATAACGGTTTTAAATTCGGCCTAATTGAATATCCTAACCAGAGTAATAGCCCAAAAGGAGTACTAGTGGCATCTACGCTTGTGGACCTTTCAAGGAATGCAGTTCCTGTGAGAGTCGCCAATGTAAGTGAAAGACCGATGAATATTAAGAAAGGAGAAGTGTTGGCAACTTGTACTCCCGTAAACTGCATCATCAGAAGAATTGATTCCTCCTCCGCTGTGTCTTCCGAGTCCTTGACTTCGAAATTAATTGGGAGTGCAGCATTATCGAAGGATCAAAGATACGCTGCGGAAAAATTGGTGGACAACTTCAAGCAGGTGTTTTCATCTACATCCGAAGATGTTGGTCGCACGAGTTTAACGCAGCATAGGATCGACACTGGAGATCATCCCCCTATCAAGCAGCATCCAAGACGACTACCGTTCGCCAAGAAGGAAGAGGTTGAGATCCTCGTAAAAGAGATGCAGGAGAATGACGTCATCGAACCCTCATCCAGTCCTTGGGCATCCCCTATCGTCTTGGTCCGAAAGAAAGACGGCTCCACCAGATTTTGTGTTGATTACCGACGCCTGAATGACATCACCAAGAAGGACAGTTACCCTCTTCCACGGATCGATGACACTCTGGATACCCTTTCCGGACACAAGTGGTTTTCGACCCTGGATTTAAAGAGCGGCTACTGGCAGGTGGAGATACACCCCGACGACCGAGAGAAGACGGCGTTTACAACCGGACAAGGCTTGTGGCAGTTTAAAGTGATGCCCTTCGGCCTCTGCAATGCACCAGCCACGTTTGAGCGTCTTATGGAATCAGTGTTAAGAGGACTCTCTTATGAATCCTGTCTTGTCTACTTGGACGACATCATCATCATAGGACGCAGTTTTGAGGAACATTTGGCTAATCTTAGGAAGGTGCTGCAAAAGCTTAAGGAAGCCAACCTGAAGTTAAGCCCGTCCAAATGTAATTTGTTCCGCCGTGAGGTGAACTACCTTGGTCACATTATCTCTGCCGAAGGTGTACGAACAGATCCAGATAAGGTATCAGCAGTCAAGAATTGGAGCCGCCCCGAAAATGTCCATCAGCTGCGAAGTTTCCTGGGGCTCTGCACGTACTACAGGAAGTTTGTGAAGGGTTTTTCCAATATTGCACGACCTTTGCATAAGCTGACGGAGAGCAAACAGAAATTTGAATGGTCCAAAGAATGCGAGGATGCATTTCTACAGCTGAAGGAGGCTTTAACATCAACGCCTATTCTCTCTTATCCTCAGCCTGAAAAATCCTTCATACTTGACACTGATGCGAGCCACGAGAGCGTTGGAGCTGTTTTATCTCAAGAAATAGACGGTAACGAACATGTCATCGCTTACTGGAGCAAATGCTTATCCAAGTCGGAGCGAAATTATTGTGTCACGAGAAAGGAATTGCTCGCCATAGTTAAAGCTGTAGAACATTTCCATCATTACCTCTACGGCCGCAAATTCCTGCTCCGGACCGATCATGCCTCTTTAACTTGGCTTTTGAATTTCAAGAATCCAGAGGGCCAGGTAGCCAGGTGGATACAGCGGCTCCAGGAATATGACATCGAGATTAAGCACCGAAAAGGTTTGTCACACGGTAATGCTGACGCTTTATCAAGAAGACCTTGTTCCGAGAACTGCCATTATTGCTCCCGAATTGAGAAACAGTACGGGACGACAATCCCTACTGCCTGTCAAGTTACTGCTACTTCAACATCTTCAGATCCCGATCCATGGAGTGACGACCAAGTAAGAAAAGATCAGCTTGAAGACCCAGACCTTAAGCCTATCATAGAGTTAATGGAAAAGGACAGTCGGCGACCTAGTTGGCAAGACGTTTCTATCTACAGTCCTGCAACGAAAAGATACTGGGCTCTATGGAAATCTCTCCAGCTGCGGAATGGCGTCCTGTATCGGAAATGGGAGTCTGACGATGGTAAAGCATTCAAATGGCAGTTACTCCTTCCCAGATCAAGAATTCCAGACGTTCTAAAGGAGTTGCACAGTAGTCCGACTGGAGGACATTTTGGTGTGTTGAAAACCCTCTGCAAGGTTCGAGAGCGCTTCTTCTGGAGCAAGGCGAAGGATGACGTGGAGAAGTGGTGTCATTCTTGTGACGCCTGTGCTGCCCGTAAAGGACCGAAGAGAAGAAGCCGCGGGAAGCTACATCTTTACAACGTAGGAGCTCCTTTCGAACGAATCGGGATCGACATTCTTGGTCCTCTACCGAAAACTACTGATGGGAACAAATACATCCTCGTTTCCATTGACTATTTCACCAAATGGCCCGAAGCATATTCCATTCCGGATCAAGAAGCTACCACTGTAGCAGAGACTCTAGTCCAGAATTGGATCTCGAGATATGGGACACCCTTGCAGATCCATTCCGATCAGGGGAGAAACTTCATCTCTGCTGTGTTTAAGGGCCTATGTAAAATCCTCAAAATTGAGAAAACTCGAACGACACCACTACACCCACAATCGGACGGCATGGTGGAGAGATTTAACAGGACAATTCTTAATAATCTCTCGCTTATGGTCTCCAAAAATCAACAGGATTGGGACAAGAAACTTCCTCTGTTCCTACTGGCCTACCGCAGTGCTGTCCACGAGACCACCGGATATTCCCCATCACAGATGCTCTTCGGCCGAGAGCTTCGGCTACCTTGTGATCTCGTCTTCGGTCTCCCTCCAGATGCGCCTTCATCGCCTGAGGAGTACGTCCAGGATCTCCAGGCCCGGTTGGAAGACGTTCATCACTTCGCACGGGAGCGAATCAACATCGCGACGGAGAAAATGAAGACCCGATACGACACAAGGTCCACTGGCCATGACTTTCAAGAAGGTGACAAGGTGTGGCTATGGAATCCCATCCGACGTAAAGGTCTGTCACCCAAATTGCAGTCGCATTGGGATGGACCCTACACAGTCCTTCACCGGCTGAACGACGTCGTAGTGAGGATCCAGAAGTCATCACATTCAAAACCTAGGGTTGTCCATTATGATCGGCTAGCCCCATACTATGGCCATAGTTCGTAAAATAAATCTAAAGCTACCATGGTAATTTGTTTGTAAATTTTGAAATAACTTTTGCCTTTAATTGTTTGTAATATTACTTTATCAATGTTATTATTTCTTTCATGTTCTCATTGGTATTGTTTATCATGTTTATGATTGGTCATCATGTAATGTGTGCACCTGTAAATTTTCCCTTGCTTCCTTTCTGGGGATTGTACTGCCCGGGACGTGCAGTCCTTGGGAAGGGGGCAATGTTACAAATCTTGTAAATAGTTGTTGTTTTTCCTGCCTTGCATCATTTTAATTAGTTTTGGTTTTATCTGACGTCATGTTGCAAAAGTATCTGAAGATATCACTTTTATCACTTGTATACCGGCCCTGTAACGTTTTGTAGTTTTTACACTTTCCCTGCATTTAATAAGCGTGAAGACATTTTTCGCTCGGAGTGTTTTCTTTTTCTTTTTATTACTAGAAGTTTCTTGAATGGATTACGTAATGTTATGAATGAAACAGAATGCTCCAGATATTTCTAGAACGTAGTAGAAATGTCCTTCAGAGTATAAAAAGCTGGCCTTGAACACAAGTCAGTTAGTTCTTTTCAGATGTTGATTTCTGAGAGTGCTCGTTTTCGTTCGCTTGGCGAATGTTTGTTTTGCTTTTGTAATTGCTTAATTACTGTTCACGTTAGATACGTGGTGCTGAGTTACTGTTGAGAGTACAGTGTACTGTTTTGCTACCTAATTGCTGGATGTTTAGCAATTGTTTCCTGCTCATATTGTAAATAGTGTAAATACTTGTAAATAAATTTATAGTTACTTCCTCAAGATTGGAATGCTCATTTGAAGAAAGTTGAAGGTGCTACGGACTCGTTACAATACTGATGTTAATGTGAACAGGGTAGGATTTAATCTATACTTTTCTCCTGTTCTCTAGGAGGGGGGAGGAGAATTAAGATAGTGAATGAGGATCAACTTTTTACGGGAAGTGCTTTATAGTACAGTCATTCTTGAAATCTACAATTTCATTCTTTTAACTGTTTCAGAAAAGTTTTAAAACTGAATAAAAACTCCTGAAAGACTGACGAGCTCAAGTATGAACGCAACTGCTGTCTCATGATGCTGTAAAGAGCTGTTTGCAATTTGTTTGTAATTTTGCCTTAACTTGTAATTTTGAAACTTGTAGCTTATAATTATTCAGTGGAACTTCGGTTATTCGAAACGTGGATAACTCGTCAACCTTGATGAGTCGACATTTATTTTTCCAATGGTTAGTCCAATGCTAATTTCAATAGGTGCAAACAACTATAACTTGGCGCATAGTTACAGGAGCCTATGTAAGTCGACACCCACTTGCTATTTTATCCCACTTTTACTATCGATATCTTTTCCCTTTAACCATTTCTGAGAATACTGCTACTTATGGGGGAGTCAATTCATGGTTTTCCGGAAAGAGCTCTTTTTGAGAATTCAAACTAATAGCCAGAAGCGACAGCATTTTGCTGTTGAATTCCTACGGTGAGAAAATGGTTGGAGAATAGGGAAGTTTCGACCTATTAAATATTTCAACTTGAGTACCAAGTATTGTGAAGAGACTTACAAAACACAAAAATTCACCATCGCCGAATTTTAAAACACAATGATTGATTTTTAATGATTTTTTAAAAAACCCACGCGCAAAAACAGCGCACCTCGAAAACGAAACCTGTGACGTGGTGTAGCTCAAATTTCAGCCTTTCACTCGCAAAAATTGTACTGCAGCTATACTATCTTTTCCATGCAAAGTTTTTCTTTCTTCCGTTATCAATTAGTTTTAAGTCTATAAAATCACTATGGAAATAAGATTTGTCAAAAGGAAATCCAATAACCTGTCAGCGATGATTGTTTCAAACTTTTTGGAGCGAAAACCATATTCAATTTTTTAGAGGCATCACTTGGCGACTTTTGGCTATTACCGGCGACCCTTACTGGTTTCCGCTATGCCTCGTAAAGTTTCTCGCTAAAGCTTGGCACTTCGCGAGCGAAAAATCCACCAGCTCTGTGACGTCACCATCGCTTAAACTTTACAAATTATTTTTAAAAAACTATTTCTCATGTCGAAAAAAATTTTTTACGAATAATATTGGTGTGTGTTTCTCTATCATTTAAAAATAAAATTTAAAAATCGAAAACTTCCCCACTGTACTCTAGGGCAGTCCAGACGAGAAACAGAACCAACATGACTTGTTTTCAACAAGCGTGAGGAGGGCTTTTCTCTTTGACAAGAAGCTCTTATCTCCAAACAAAAATTATGGATTTACTCCCAACAAAGTATTCGAAATTGCCTTATTTATATTGTTGTGTTCTTAAAAAAAAAGACAAAGAATAAAGAAAGGAGGACTCATTTACTGAATTTTTATAATGTTGATGGTAAGCACTAGTTTCAGCAATACATAAAACACTAAAATAGTTGAAATTATGGAGCCTCGGTAAGTTGACACGCGTTTAACTCGACTTATTTTCGTAGTTTTGTGGAGTGTCGAGTTATCGAGGTTCCACCGTACTTTAAAATCAATGAAATTCATGTTAGTCTGTAACGGCGATCTATTTAAATTCGTCATTTCCAAAAGACAATCGTACTTGTAGTTGTCATCAAATACAAAGTACCAGCCCCATTTTAAACAAATATGTTATGCTATTTTAATTCGGGGGGGTGGGGGCAATTTCTTCCCTATAAATAGTCTATTGCGATGGATATGCCCTAGTACTACTTAGGCTCAGTTGATGGAAATCCGGAAAATAAAACAAAATATACATTAGGGTGAGTCGAAAAAATCGATTTTTTTATTTCGAAATCGCATTACCTCTCAAAAGTTGTGGTTTAGTATCCACAACTTGGGAAAAATAAGAAAAAAATTCTAAGTTGACGTCTTCGGTTCGCGCATGAGGCTCAAAGTTGGAAAAAATATGTTAAAAATGGAAATTTTCAAAAAGAAAAAAGAAAAAAAAACTGTAACTTTTTATAATGCAAATACCATAAGCTGTAAATATTTTGTGCATTTTTAATCTAAAAAAATATTTTATAGCTCTTACATACGATCTTTAGTTTGCACATCAGCCTTAAATTGCGCTAAAATCGCCTACAATGTCAAATTTCGAAAATATCGATTTTTTTTATTTCGAAATCGCATTACCTCTCAAAAGTTGTGGTTTGGTATCCAAAATTTGGGAAAAAAAAATAAAAAACCTAAGTTGACTACTTCGGTTCGCGCATGAGGCTCAAAGTTGGAAAATATATGCTAAAAATGGAAAATTTCAAAAAATAATTTGAAAAAAAAGTAATTTTTTTTTCTATCGAAACTGCTTTAAATTGTTAGTAGATAACATAAGTTGAACCCAAAAAATTATACATAACTTTTAGAAGATACATTCTGTTTGTGCATAAGGCTCAAGATATGAAAAAAATGTCAAAAACTGAACCAGAACGCACTATGTCGGCGCTGTGCCGGTATATTTTTGTTCTACTGCCGACTTTTCTGGACATTACACATATTCTAGGAGACAGTTCGAAGTCCCTGCAGTCTGCACTCCCTTTGGTTGTCACTTAGTCAGCTAGACCCGCCAATCAAACAGCATCTTTAATTAGCAACTGAAAGTGAATCAAAAAGTGCAGCGTGTTTAGCTTTGGGTGAGTTTTTTTTGTAACTTTATAGCATATTTTTATGCTCAAGTTTTGTTATACTGTTCTCCGTTCTCCGAATAATAAATAATGGAACCCCGGAAAACTTCTAAACGTTTAATTATTTGTCCGTTTTTTGGTGTACCGAAAGGGTTAAGTCAAAGTGTTTTAACTACATGTGCAGATGTGTTGTTAGCTTGAATTGAAGAAAAATCGCAATCTGTAAAAGGCGAACCTTTTTCAAGGATTTCAGATTGCATAGCTCATAGAAGAAATTTACTGCAAAGCTTCTATACCAACGGTCAGTCACGTACGTATTGTAAAATTGATAAAGGATTACCATAATACTACACTTTGAGAAAGTCATTTAGTCGTGATAAAGATAAATTGAACTTCAAGACAAAACTCAATCATTTTGTTAATTAAGCTAAGTCTAAACTTTTTGACGTTGCTTCTTTTAAGTGTGCAATGAATTTTTCGTGTTCTTGTGCTAAAAAGCCCATCTCTTGTAGATGTACACTATACATCTGTACATTGGTATAGAACGCACATTGGTATTACCACTGTACATTGGTATAGAAGCTTTGCAGTAAATTTCTTCTATTTAAGCAGATATGAAAGCAGCACTTTGACTTAACCCTTTCGGTGCACCAAAAAACGGACAAACAATTAAACGTTTAGAAGTTTTCCGGGGTTCCATTATTTATTAGTCGGAGAACGGAGAACAGTATAACAAAACTTGAGCATAAAAATATGCTATAAAGTTACAAAAAAAACTCAACCAAAGCTAAACACTCTGTACTTTTTGACCCACTTTCAGTTGTTAATTAAAGATACTGTTTGTTTGGCGGGTCTAGCTGACTAAATGACAATCAAAGGGAGTGCAGACTGCAGGGACTTCGAACTGTCTACTAGAATATGTGTAATGTCTATACAAGTCGGCTGTAGAATAAAAATATACCGGCACAATGCCGACGTAGTGCGTTCTGGTTCAGTTTTTGACTTTTTTTTTTTTTTTTTTTTTTCATATTTTGAGCCTTATGCACAAACAGAATGTATCTTCTAAAAGTTATATATAATTTTTTGGGTTCAACTTATGTTATCTACTAACAATTTAAAGCAGTTTCGATAGAAAAAAAAATTACTTTTTTTTCAAATTATTTTTTGAAATTTTCCATTTTTAGCATATATTTTCCAACTTTGAGCCTCATGCGCGAACCGAAGTAGTCAACTTAGGTTTTTTATTTATTTTTCCCAAATTTTGGATACCAAACCACAACTTTTGAGAGGTAATGCGATTTCGAAATAAAAAAAAATCGATATTTTCGAAATTTGACATTGTAGGCGATTTTAGCCCAATTTAAGGCTGATGTGCAAACTAAAGATCGTATGTAAGAGCTATAAAATATTTTTTTAGATTAAAAATGCACAAAATATTTACAGCTTATGGTATTTGCATTATAAAAAGTTAGTTTTTTTTTTTTTCTTTTTTCTTTTTGAAAATTTCCATTTTTAACATATTTTTTCCAACTTTGAGCCTCATGCGCGAACCGAAGACGTCAACTTAGAATTTTTTTCTTATTTTTCCCAAGTTGTGGATACTAAACCACAACTTTTGAGAGGTAATGCGATTTCGAAATAAAAAAAATCGATTTTTTCGACTCACCCTAATATACATATATGTGTGTGTACCTTATACAAATCCACAGTTTACGTCGGGTCTGGATGAAATTTGGCATGAAGATACTTGGGCACCCGGGAAGGATCATAGGGTGGTTTTTGAAAGGGAAAAAATTACCGACCCGTTCGAATTTCGAATAAAGGACTTCAAAATGGCTCTATTTAGTGAAATACTTGTCGGATCTTCTCTATCTTGGTCTCATTCGAAAGAAAGCAAAAAATACCTGTTAGAAAAGTCTCCTTCCGAAAGTTTTCAAAACCACTAATCGCTGTCTCCACCCTGAAAAAAGATACGGGCGTTTTTAAATTTGGAAAATATCCATTTTAAATTGGATTTATAAAAATCGTATGCACGAGCGGGAAAGAAATTAAAATAGCGTGCAATAAATTATTGATAACAAAAAGGTGGTGCCATTTTGTTCTTGATCATAAACAAATAAAATTCTTGCTTTTACTTTTCCTGTAACGGGGATTTGAAACTTTTTTGGCGATTGATTCATTTTTCGTACTGCGCAAAATGTCGACTTTAATCTAATCGGGACTTTTATAGCCACGCGTTACTTGACATAAATTTTATTCTCAATGTATACCGGGCAGAGTCGGGCCGCGCAGCTAGTTAATAATATACAAGAGAAGTTGAATTTTTGTCTCTTCTCTGTCACAAACCAAGAGATGGCTTTCGTAAATCAAAACGCTTTGATGCATATTGTCAGATAACGCTTAAGAGGAAATTTTGTCATCTTCACACGCTTCCATTGAGGAAATATTTACTCAACAACAAATGAATTCCTAGATAGCGTCCAGCTGTCTTCCGAGTTTCCGAGCTATGTAATAATGCATAGCGTAACTTATGTCTGATGACGTCATTCCATTGAGAAACTTGACAGATAAGTCTTACCGAAAACTAATCGTTTGCTATGTTATGTTTTATTATCGCAGTGGAAAATAATTTTATTCGAAATCTAAATTTGTTAGTGGAATGCTATTTGGGAGAGGAGGGGCGAAGGAGGGGAGAGTTAAAATCTCGAATTCAATACACGGCGCTCAGAAAAAGTATTTTTATTGCTGCAAATAATATTCTTCTTACTGATAGTATTCTTTCATTAGTTCGTATACTTTTTGGCGGCCTTAAGTAATACCCTGTTGTAAAGCATTTTGTCCGTTTGTCTGAAAGTTTGCTAATGGGTATTCTAGGCTTAGTTGCTAACAAAACAAACTCAGGATCCCTGTAGTTTTTCGTAGTGAAATTTGTTGAATTATATCTAATATATAAAAATTTGCAGAAATCGAAAACATATAGAGGAGCTGAGCTCCTGTTAACTATCATGCAAATTAAACTGTGTTTGAAACATAAAAACTGCGTAAATAAAGTAAAACTTGCAATTAATTTCGTACGCGTGTTTCGGGTGCAAAAGGAAAATTTTTTTCAAAGATGAAAAAAACGTGAGCTTACGGGAAACAGAACATTTAATAAAGATTTTATAAAAAATTTAAACACATGCACAAGTCTTGAATACATTTTTAATGGGTCTTCTTTGTCAGAGGAAGCTTTTCAAAATAACCTGTAGTTGGAGAACTGTCGCTTTCAGAGCTAGAGTTAGGCCATAACCATAAAAATCTTAGGAAAAGCTCTATTGCTCCGAGTAGCGAGTATGATCTCTATGTTCATAACAGACAAGAGAACACGAAACATATCGTACGAAAATGTGTCTGTTGAAAACAGCATGATCTCTATGTTCATAACACGGACAAGAGAACACGAAACAGACCGTACTAAAATCTGTCTGTGGAAAACAGCATTGCAACAACATAGTTAAAAATATCAGTAATTATTTATTATGATGGTTTTAATCATTATCATAATAATAACCACAAAATTTTATTATCGCTATAATGTTTTACGTTATATGTTATGTGTATATCGTCAGCTGGGGTAAGATTGGCCCAAATCTAAAGATTTATAATATCTAAAGTTTTATCAGCGATATGTCTTTTGACATTGATTATATTAATTTTCAAAACATCTTACTGTGTAAACAAACCTTTGTATCATTAAATTAAAAACATATTGAGACCTCTCAATCATTTTGCAATATTATACTGCATTTTTTCAATGTTTGGGCCTAAGAACCTGTGATTAGTATAGGTTGGGCAAAAGTTAGAGAAGATAAAATTACCACCAGACATATTAGTTTGTTATTTTGCCTGCTTTTAATTCAAAAACATCCATGAAATGGGGAGAAATAGGAATAAATGAAACAAACTTCATTTTAGGGAAAAATATTGTATTGTATAAAAATATCAATCCAATTCAATTACAGGGAACCAACCCATAGTCTGCCATTTGAAATGTTGTTCGAAAACATGCTCCTCTTCATCACTAAAGATTCTTGCACGTCCTACATTTTTTGAATGAATCCCTTTAAGTTTGTTTTTTATTGTAGACCTAGGTATATTATACATTTTTTCTGCAGCTCTTTGGGTTAAGGCACCAGACTTAATAGCCTCTAAACACTCCTCTAACACTTCTGGTTTGCAATTGGCGTAATTTCTTGTACCAAGAGGTTTTATCCGATTTCTCGGCATTTTTCCTGAAAAAAATCCAAAAACTGGTGCTTAAAATAATAATAAAAATATTTTAAGTGGTTTTGTTAAACAATCTGCTTATAAAATATGTACCAATCAAGTTTTATATCGAAAATAATGTACCTTGGGGAAACTGTCCCAGCCACCATCTTGGACCAAAGTTACCCCAACTCTGGGCCAAAGCTGTCATGAAATAATAAAATCGAATTATTTTGTAAATAACAAAGGTAACAGCATTATTATACCAAAAATACTTGAAACAGTTGAATATACAGGGGTTGGACAAAAATATGGAAACACCTAGTGAAATGCATGTTTGAAAACAATGATTGATTTCAATGAAATATGTAAGTGGCACTAGCGTTTTCGTCTACTGAGGCTACTTATACAACTTTGTAAATATGTTGAACAGTTCAGTCGTTGTCGGAGCACTGTTATGTGAGCTTGACATTGCATTATGTCAGAGCTTACAGACTTCGAAAGTGGGTGAATTGGTGCAGCACGTATGGTAGGTGCTTCCGCAAGCAAAGTAGGGGAAGACCGCCTATATTGGACCACTGCTTAAATTGGACCTCGGGCTTAAAATCTAGTACAGAGATCTGTGCTACACTTTAATAGTATAAACATAAAGTTTTAGGAATAAAATCAATGTGTATGAAGTTTCACCGGTCTTCGAACTGTTTAGCGTGAGTTACGGCTTGATTTGTGTTGAAAACGTGAGAAATCTTATTTTGCGGACTTGTTTCTAGAAAGATAACTCAAAAACTTGTGAATTGCGGTAAAATGCTGTTATAGTATTATAATCTGTGTTTAATAAGGATTACATCGATGTATTTACATGCGCTATTGTGGTAATTTTTGACAGAGCTATGAACTGAAGAATAAAAAACGGCGTGTTTTCCTTTATTGGACCGAAAAAAAATTCCTATATTGGACCGGTGGTCCAATTTAAGAATATGATTTTAAACAAGACTTTTTATTAATCGTAACATAAAATAAGTGACTCGTTTTATTTAATAGCGTAGTTAAAATTATTTTAAGCATACTTTAACACCTATTCACGATATTCATTTAAACTTTTTTATCAAGCACATTTTTCAAGCAGAAATGTATGTTTTTTTTTTCTCTTCATCCATTAAGCTGCAGTTTCAGGTTGTTAAACATAGTTATTAACTTAAATAACATTTAATCTGGTTTACCGATAAATATGAGAAAAATATGAAATTCTTCGATATTTTAGAAACAATTTGTATGCTACTAACATGTTCAATGTCAATGAAGCCGGTCTTTTCATTCTCCAAAAGTCCCAAAATATATTGACGTAGAGAGGTTAACATCCGATAGCATCAGTAATGAGTGGTGAACGTGGTAGAAACGCACTGGTTATTTGCTGCATGAGTGCAAGCTCCCCATGCTTATTTTCAAAAGATTGCGTTACATGTATGAACTTATCGTAAAAGCTTCCCTCGTGAGCAATATGCTTGTTCAAAAAAAATGCTGGATCACAAACGATAATTTACACAATTGATACAACCTTTCATCAAAACTGTTAAGCCAAGCAATGTAAAAAGAATGTCCTTCTATAACGGATAGGCACAGCACTTACATAAAGAACATTGATGCAATAAACTTTTCTAACGAGAACGATATAATAATGCTTTCTCTTTAAGCACATCATGCACGTAGATGTGGTTTTTATTCAGTCTGTCTACATATTTTAATCGAGCATGTGATACATGGATGCGAGAACATTTAATGAGATCCATTATATAATATCGCATAAGAGAACTGTTTGGTAACTCTTATGGGCAAACCGCAATTAAGGCCATGGCAAATGCTCTGAGTTGATTCCAAAGAACAGCAGTTTGGCCTGTTAATTGACATGTGTTTAATGACATTGACTTGGCTGCAGCAGAATTAGAGGCAAGTAGTCCAGATAAAACTACTCAAAGTGAACAGGTTACATGTTCGGTACACCATGTACAAGAGCTAGCTACGACTTAAATTAGTACAAATTCTGCAGAATCGGCGGATAGTTCTCATCAAAACATGATTACCAACTCTAACTATGATTTTGTAAAGCCGGCTCACATATCACCTTTGTTTAAAAAAATAGAAGGAACAAAAAGGAAGGCTGTCTCAGCAATCATTCTAACGCCGTATAAAAGAGGCATAGAGCAGAAAAAGTCACACAAGAAGAAGCAAGAAACTGCACAAAACAATTGTTATTGCAATATTTGTCATAGAGATGAAGTACAAAACATGATTAAGTGTATGAAATGCCATCGGCGAGTTTATCAACACTGCCTAAGTGAGGCCGAAGCAAAAGAAATTCTATTGCAAATCCTGGAAAAAAGCTGTATAGTTCAAATATAAATTATTCTACGTTTTCCTGGTACGGTCCAATTTAGGAAGCGCATGGTTCAATTTAGGCGCATATATGCCTAAATTGGACTTTTGCAACTTTTTCTAAGATAATTTTTTAAAAAATAATTTTCATATTTTTAGAAAATATAAGCTCCTAGGGCGGTTTCTGATTAAATTTAGCTTACGATGCCCTATTTTGTATTTCTGTTTTGCTTCACATTGAGCGACACAGGCCTCCTGTTCTTAGGGGGTCCAATATAGGCGGTCTTCCCCTAGCCAAAGTGTTTAGTGTTTCAAGAGGTACTGTATCGAAGATTTATTCCACATATTTGAAATGTAGAAAAACATCGTAGGCTAAATCAGCGCAGACGAAACTGTGTGCTTAGTGATCGTGACAGACAATCATTGAGGGCAATTGTGACAAAAAAAAAAGAAGATCACAGCTGCAAAAGTTACTCCTGAAATGAATGTCATGTTATCAAACCCTATGAGTACCGAAACAATTAGAAGAGAGCTTCATAAAGAGGGAATTGCTGGCTGTGCTGCTATTGAAAATTAATTCATCAAGGATGCTAATGCCCGAAACAGGAAAAAGTGGTGTTTCAGTCATAAAGCCTGGACTATAGCGTAGTGGAAGAAGGTAATATGGTCTGATGAGTCTTCTTTCACATTGTTTCCCACTTCTTTACGTCTAGAGAACGCCATCTCAAGTCTGAAATACGAACTCCTTATTGCCAAGAGTGAAATATGGCGGGCTTCTGTGATGGTTTGGGCAGCCATATCGTAATTCTCTTCTGGCCCCATGATAACTCTGTCAGGGCACATGACTGCCAAGACTTATGTGAACATTTTGGCTGATCAAGTCCATCCCATGGCTCAAATTTTAGTCCCCAATGGTGATCGTGTCTTCCAAAGTGACAGCACTACTGTTCACGCAGCTTTTATTGTCCAGGACAGGTTTTCTGAGCACGACGATAATTTATCACATCTCCCCTGGCCACCACAGTCTCCAGACCTGAATATTATCTAACCTTTGTGGTCTACATTGGAGCGGAAAGTGCGTTCTCGTTATTCACCGAAAACATCGTTACCTGAACTTGCCACCGTTTTACATAAAAAATGGTACAATATTCCCTTGGCAGACATACAGGAACTGTATTTATCCATTCCGAGAAGACTGCAAGCTGTTTTGAATGCCAACGGGTTTCCTACACCATATTAGACAAGGAAACGTGTCTTTTTTAAGGTGTTTCCATATTTTTGTCCAACCCCTGTATGATATCGTTATACACTTATCTACAAGTAGCTCTTCAAGAATTAGCGTTCACAAGTAAAAGTTGAGAGACAACAAATTTTACCACTTTCTCAAAGTGAAGACGGGGCTGCACTAGAGTGAATATGAAATATAGAAATGACCTCCACTTCACGAACAGTCAAGCCAGTGGTGCTACCTATCCAGTAAGGCATTATCTAGGCCGATAACTCATCATTATAATTACAATACAGGACAACAAAACTTTTTCTAACTTTGGGCCAATATTACCCTCATAGGGACAATCTTACCCCAACAGACGGTATGTATAATGTTATCGGAATGTGATAACATAAATATGGTTTAAACTATGGTGAAACATGATAGGATGTAGTTAAAATACAAGATTTGTGAAGTTAACAATGTAAAAAAAAATAAGTAAACAATTTATTGGGAAATTTTTGACTCATTCTAGCACTTACAATTTAAAATGAATGCTAAAAGTACCTTCGCTGGTAAGTATTAAGCACGAGTAATGTTAATAAACTACATGATGTGCAATGGATACCCTCAAAAAACCAAGGAAACGAAAATAATCCAGCCAAAAGCAAAGTGACTTTTCTTTTCTCTTTGTAAAGCGAGTGTAAAGTTCGAAGTATTAAGGATATTTTGTTTAGTCTTGTCAAATCAAGATAGATATTAGCACGGAGGAGTACTGCAAAACAGATTGATGCTTCTCCTGTCACTGCACTATTTATGATAAAATATTCATTTTTATCACTTGTCTCCCTTTACTCAAACGTCGGCAGAAAGAAAACAAATAGAAATCTAATTGTATTTAAATCGAAAACTAAAATAGGAACTATAATACGAGTACATATGTTGATATTCAATAACAACACTACCGTCATAAGAAAGAAAGCCCTATCTCCAAGGGATAAAATGCTGGGAAAAACTTGAAAACATACAAAGGATAAATACAACGTTAAAAAGGCACAAATGCGCAGGAATACTGCAGACGCGTGTTTCGGCGTTACAAGGAACGCCTCTTTCAAGCTTGTGAGCTTACGGATCTTTTGTCGGATGTCAGAGCAATGTGCATCCATAAGCTCACAATTTTTGCATTGAAAGAGGCGTTCCTTGTAACACCGAAACACGTGTCTGCAGTATTCCTGCGCATTTGTACTTTTTTGACGTTGTATTTATCTTTTTTTACGCACAATTTCATTTAGAAAATATACATGTTTAACCTTCATAAATACTATTACATTTTTAAAAAATATTTTTGTATATAAGTAGAACCGTGCAGGAACAAAATTTTAAATTTCTTTGATAACTATATCTTTGAACAAGCAATCTGTAAACGAATTGCAGCAAAATTTTGGATTTAAAGCCTTTTAAATTGCGTCAGCACAGCAAATCAAAAAAGATAAAATTAACTTGGAAACCAATGCACAACCTTCTTATAATGAATTGTTTCTGAAACATATGAACGTTTTTAAAGCCAAAAATTGTAGCTGGGTTTTGGGACATTTTTATTTCTTTAGTTATGCATTTATTCATTTACTTGATTTACTTTTTTTACCTATCTATCTCTTTATTTATTTTTATTCTTGCTTATCTATTTATTTATTGAAACGTCATTTTTTTTCAACCTGTTTTGAATTCCTATGCTCTATCGTGCTTCTAAAAGTCATAATTTTGCTTTAAATTCAGCCTATCTTTTCAGATTTTTAAAACTAAGTATCCCGTACGGGAATAGTCAGAAGTAATACTAATTTAAAAGTTGACCACAAAGGATTATGAAAAAAAAATCTATGCAGCAAGAAATGTGTGACATTGTGACAGTCAGAAAAAAAAAGATATTGTTTAAAAATAGATAAAACGAAAAAAAAGCTATTCATTTTCATGAATACAAAATGAAAAACGCTCCAAATGAATTCCTTTAAATGTATTTTTCACAAGAATTCTTAGGTTGTAAATGATTAAAATAATAATTCTTTTTTACCATATTTTCCGCGTTGAAAAAAACTTAAGTTTCAAGGTTCACAGACCATGTTACTCGTTATCTACCAATCATGAAGAGAATAATGAGAAATGTCAAACAACAGCAAAATAAAACTAATAAGCCATAGTGTTTGTTTAATAATAAGAAAAATTTAAATGAAAAGGTTTCACAATGTGATTGAGTTACGTTTCTGCAGTTTAACAAAATAAAATAATAATAATAATAATAGTTAATGAAAACTAAAAAATACGTTTTTCTTTAAGTAATCCTCATTGTTGATTCACAAAAGTAAATTTGTGGATTTTTAAAAAATCTCTCTTTTTATTGTTGTTCATCAACACAAAATTTAATGCCGGAAAAGCCGTTCCTTAAATCTAAATGAAAAGCTAATTTTAAAAAACCTATCAGAGCAATTGAGCATAGCAATTATTTGTGCTGTGACTCCACACTCCTGCTCCGAGCAAGACTCACTACTCCACTACTCCTTCCTTTATCTCCTATTTAAAATCTGTACTCACTCTTTCCCCAAACCCGCCGGATAAAATCTTGCTTACGAAACTGCAAACGTAGTTTGTGAGACCTACGCATTATTTATTATATCTATCACATATTAACTGCTCATCTGGAAAAAAAGGGGGACCTTGAAATTCGTTTCCGAGTCCAAAGGAGAAAGAGCATTCTCAGAAATTATCTTTACACCTTGAACAAGCGATAATAATTTGTGTGGAGAAAGAGCAGACTCGCGTACTCGTTCAGTCTGCCAGTCTGTTGATTTTGCGTGACATAAATTGATAAATCGATATTCGAACTGATAGGTTGTCTATCAGCACGAGCCTGCTATTCTGGGAACAAAAAACAGATAAAAATAGTTCTGTTCTAGAAGAAGAGTTTGTTTTAGTAATCAGTATCATATTGTCTTACAAATTTCGCAGAAAATATGATCTGTTTTCGTGGAATACTTTTTATTTCAAATATTCCTGTCTAATAAAAGAAATAATGAATAATAGAATTATTTTCCTAGAAAATGTTTTTCATTTTCAATTTGCGGAAAATAGTATTTACTAAAGTTGATTTCACGTGAGGCTAATATTGAAAAGTTGGTAATATTGGGTACACTCTCAAAAATTTCTTCTTAAATTGACGGAAATTTTCTTGGCAGCAGTGCTGCCGGAAGATTAACGATATTTGACGGATTTCCGTTTCTATTTTTTCTGTCAAATGAAGAAACTTCTGTTTTTATTTCTTTCGTTACAAGAGGGAAGTGCTCCGTCATTTGACGAATTTCCGTTTCGTTCTTTCTCCTGTTAATTGAAGAAATTTCCGTCTTTATTTTTTCCGTTATGGGAGGGTAATTTTCCGTTATTTAAAGAAACGTCCGTTATGGTTGTTTCTGTTACACAAATGATTTATTTCGTCATTTGAAGTAATGTCCGTTGCGATCGTTTCCGTTAGATGTAGGAAATTTTGAGTTTTTCGAAGAAACTCGTTATTTTTGTTTCTCTTAAATGATGGATTTTTTTTTCAGCCCTTAAAAAAAAAGAAAATTTTTGTACAGATTGAAGCAGAGTTAATCGGTTTAGACCAAATCGTTTTTTTTTTTTTTTCAAACTATGTGTTTTTACAATGTAATATTAAGTTTGCTAAATAGTTTTATTTTTGCATCCATGCAACTTTTTTATTCAATTCATATTACCATTAATTCACCATTCATTTTCATATGTACTAATATCTTAATAGTTAAAAAATTTTCAAACAAAATTTCCTTAAAGCTTTACTGATTTAGAAATGAAATTGCATATTTTTACGCTTAATAATTAAATTAAATGTAAAATTATTAAGTCCAAACGAGAATCTAATTTACATGAATTTTAGCATTTGTTGACAATAAATTAATAACGTCTTGATGTCTCTGAAAAAAATTGCTCTCATTACGATTGGGGCTTAAACCGGTTTTTTAACAACCCTGAATTGAAGAAAACTATATTTTATAAATACTAATATAACTATATTTATAAAATATATTTAGAAAGATACCAAGAGAAAATCAGAAATTTGTATTTGAAAGCAACCTACAACCTTTTTCAAACAATTATTCACTTAAATAGGAATTTTTAAGATATTAAAAAGTATTCTTGAATTTATATTTAACCTATTTCTTTTTTCAATCATATTCAGAAATGCCTTCAAGTCAAAAATTAGCCGCAACCAGCTCAGGACTTAAGCATCATTACCTAAAAAAATGTTATTAAACCCATATGATTCACCAACAAAAAGCTGTGCTTAGTAACTTCTTATAAGTAGAAGATGATTGACACCTGTTTTAATAACTTAGTAAACAATAGGAGAATGGATTTACAGTAAGAGAATGTAGAATTTTATTTTTACAGGCATTTATTCATACAGGCAATATTACTACAACTTTCTTCTTTTCGACTCATGGTTCCTCTTTCTGGTTTTATTTCTACAAAGACTCTAAAAGAAAAGAAAAATAAAAGAAAATTATAACAAGACAATAAAAACTTAACTGAGCAGGGTGCTGCACTATGCCTAATGCTTGGTTAATGAATTCTCGCCTTTTACTTGTAACTTAAGTTCATTAAAAGTGAGCATTCTTTTTTGAAAATAATTGCTTCAAAAATTATTCTATTTTCAAGTGACTTAAAAAAATGCTGTTTACAAAATGCAATTTTCTCAGCAGCAGCACTCTGCTCCTTTTTTAACTTCTGAAAAACTCCCATATATATACTGTTGGCCCCGCTTAAACAAATACTGTCGGTTCCAAGATATATTATTCGATTAAACAGGGATTTTTAACATTGTGTCTATGGCATGGGTTCCAGGATGCTTTATTCATTTAAGCGGGGACGACAATACATATATATATATATATATATATATATATATATATATATATATATATATATATATATATATATATATATATATATATATATTATAACAGAAAAGAAACTTTTAACGGAACACATTGCAAATATCAATCCTTTTATTTCCTTCCTGCCCTTACATCTAAAAATTTAGGACAGATGTGGCTTGACTCCTGGTCCGGATCCGGTCTTTAGGGCTCCATCTAACCATTGCCATCCCTAGTTGCAAGTTTAAAAAATGTTTGCTGTTATCTTCATATATGGTAGTTCCAGCGAAAATGGTACAAATCATGTCTGAAACTCTCTACTTTTATTAAGATTATCAATTTAAATAATTTCCAGAAACTAATCATATTTTCTTTATTGAGTTTCCATTTACTTGTGTATAATGAATGTAAATAACTAGTACATGACTCATTTATGAAAGTATTTAAATATTTTGATCACTTTGTGTAACAGAGTGAACAAATAAGCCTTTAAAAATATCCTTATAATCACAAAGAAAAATTAGAATCATAGAACAAGACTAAAGTGGAATAAACAGCCAAAACTGTAAGTCTGTCTGCAATTTCGAGAAAAAAAAAACTATTTTTTTCATCATGAAATTGACTGTAACAGAGTGGACATCCCACAGTTCAAATTGACTACCATAAAAAAAGAGTTAGGCTCACCCTGGTTGTTGACTACATAATTTAATGTAGCAAGCTAATCACGGCAGTTATACTATCTATATTTTTTAAAAAATATATCAGATTGAATGCTAAGTTGTATTTTATTTCCAAAAGGCTTGTAACAGAGTGGACAATTCGCAACACCGAAAATCTAGGGACATGGATGAATGAATAATAGTGTTTTTGGGGGAAATTCTTCTCATTTGCGTAATAATCTGCAGAAATGGTGTCAGAAGCATCTTTTGCGCAGTGCATTGTAATTTATTTTGTTGTTACATTTCAGTTTAATTTTAAATCATATTAAAAATTCTAGCAATTTGAAGCTAGGACGCGTCATTTTTCCCTTCTTCTGACAAAGATAAATTTTTTGTGTCCTTTCTAAATTGATTATACCTAATCAATTGATACTTGATGACACAAAATTAAATGGAGAACCATTAAAAATAGTTTTTAATGGGTGGTAGTTATTGAAATTGATTTTAAAAAACTCTAAAGTCTCGGACATGATTTGCACCATTTTTGCTGGAATGACCCATATAAAAAACACAAACTCCAAAATATTTGTGTGCGGAGTAAACTCAAAAACTACCCGACCGATTTTGTTCCAATTTTTACAGCAGTTGCAGGTTACAGGGAAGATTGTTAGACCAGGTCGGAAAAAATTCAATGAATAGTTCTTTTATTTGAAATCTAAATTTTTGACCCAAAAATGGCTCTATATTTAGAAATTTCATTGGTATTAATTAAATAATTAAAGTATTTAAAAATAATCCTTGAAAAAAAAAAAACTTGAAATAGATTAGGAAAAAATGTTTCAAAACTTGTTTTTGCTATTCAATTTTGGAAAAACAAGTATGTATTCCAATTCTAGTGAAGAAATTTAATTGAATTTAATGAGTTTACTGTTTAATGAACTTTTCATCATTGGTTACCCATAGTTTAATACGAGTTACATATAAACTATGTTTCCATCTCCTAGTTATGTATAAATATATAACGTTTCCATCCCATGCTAGCATCTCAGAGCAACAATGAGAAATTTAGCCTCAGAGCAGTAGTAAGATAGTTAGGCTAGTCATAGTGTAGGGTCAGGAGAAGAAAATTGCCTCTCCCCCTCTGATTTATAAAAATGAAAGCATTTACAAATAAATGGTTATTGCTTTGGCTGTTTTTTTGGCATAATATGCATTGAATATAACCCTGTGACCCCTCCCCAACCCTGGAAAAATTGAAAATGGCGGGTCTGAACTACTATCTCTAACCACTACTATACACTATGATGTTATAAATACTATTTATAGTTCATTTCTCTATAAATTTACATTGCCTTTTTAGGATAGATCTGGAATGACTTCCCTGTTAAAAACTAACAGGGGGGGGGGGGTATAAAAGACTTTACATGTTTGTGCAATACAACATCTCCTATGGCCAGGGGAGCCCCGAACTAGAATTTTTGGGAAGGGAGATATTATCAATTTTCTGAATGAAGTTCCAATTTTACCGTATGATAAAATACAAGCATGCACACATGTTGTACATTTAAACGTTTAGTGAGAAAAAACGTTAGGCATCTTTTAAAAAACAATTCTAAAAACTGAAAAGACTAAATAATCTCAATGTTGCAATATTGTCTTCAAATTGGCGAATCGTCAGCAAAATGTGCTGAATGTGGAAATTATTGGGAGGTCAGTGATCTCCCATCGGGGCGCTCCTGCCTCTGCCTATACATGTTAAAAGGGGTTTTAGGAATTGACCTCGAATCCCCTTCGACACGTCCCTGTTAAAACTTTTAAGCCAAAGCATGTGACCTATTTTAGTTATTTACTCTCCCCTTAATTATATAATAGTATTTACCACAGAAGCCTTATTGTGAGAGTAGGTTGAATGATGCAATGAATATTCTCAGTTTAAAAAAATAAAAAAAAACTTTAAAGTAAAAATTAGTAAAAATTTTGGAAATTTTTTGTAAATAACGCTAACTATTTTTGCCACTTTGGCAAAAAGGTATTTTTACCGGGACGGTTTTCTCCACATTCGGCAAAAACCTTCCAACCCTAATTATAGTAAAAAGTACATTCAGCAATTACACCTCTTTAAAAGTAACTTTTTATATAGACTGCCCAAATTAAGAGATTTTGTTCTGCGCACATCATATTACACACGTTATATCTAGTTCACACAGGAGGTATGATACTGTTACAAAAAATAAAGATGCAATAACATTCATCAAAAAAGAAAATAAAAAAGAAAGTTAAGAAATATATTTCAATATTATTTCTTACTTGGGACTATCTAGCTCTATAATTGTCTCTAAAAGAGTTAAAATCTTTAGACTACTTTAACATAGCTGAATCGATAATATTTATGTCTAATTCTGAGTTAACATCTTCGGGAAAATTTTATTGTTACAGATACTTAACAATTAGAAATCCAGTAAAATTGAGTTCAGGCTCTATTGGATAAAAAGTACTAAAAATCACATACAACATTATATTACTTTTTTTCTAATTAGTTTATCGAACAAAGAACGATTACGTGTACATTATCAGACAAAAACTACATATGCATACTAAGTTTCTTGTTTCTAGGCCTTGTTTTTGCAAGACTCGCTCGCCAAAGACAAATATATCTACATGTACAGATTCCTCATTCCATTCAAAGTGACACACATTTAGACAATAGCAATATGAATAGAATAATATAAATAATATGAACTACAAATTTATCTTTAAACACTTACTAAAAATTCAGAAGATATGTCTCACAGCAATACACTTATTCTCCACATCATCAGTGCAGGAAAATCCTGAAACATAGTTTATCAATTCATTACAAAGCGTGGGACTTCATTTTATTTACATCTATAACTGCATAGATTCCAGCATTTACTTCTGATATAGAATTCTCATAGAACAAAGATAATGAATAAGTAGTAAGTAACTACATTTTAGCCAGGGCAGAGGGAGAATTACATGCAATATACTGACAGCACAGTTATGACAACCAGAGACTGCAGTTTAGCCAGTGTTATGGACTTATCAGGCAATGAGAGGACATATTCCTTTTGCTAGATTTTTTCAGTATTCCAGACTGGCGAGTCCATAACAAGGGCAAAACTGTCGTCTCTGGAGATTATACAATTGCTAACGATAAATTTAACATATAGAAAAAGACAGATTTTACCTTCTAGTCAGTGTAGAAATTTTTAAGATGGTATTAAGTATGCTCCGAAAACCAAATTCTGCCAAATACTAAATAATCGGTTAAAATTGCAAAAGTTTACTATGCAATGAAGAAAATTATGAATTTTCAACTGTGATTTTCTGGAGCAATGGAAAGATTGGCACATCAACATTCTTCCTTGTGCTCTATTAAAATTAGTTGATACAATACTACAAATTTCATTCATTGTATAAAGAGTTATTTACCAACTGTTGAATTTTTTAATTTAAAAACTATTTGGTAGCCAAATATTAAAGTATTCAGCCAATCTAAATATTCGGTATGTTTGCCGGACAGGCAGTATAAAGAATGTCAAACAAACATTCTGTGCAGACATAGTTTCGGTAAAAAGGACTTGTCCCTGAAAGTAATAAACATTATTCACACGCAGCTACCAAACAACTCTTTGATAAGAGTATAGTTTGATAATAACTTATCTAGGAAAATGACAGATTTCTTAATAAACCTTCAATTATTTTAAACTTAAAAAAATAATACTTTTGATATCTCGAAATGATTTTGATCTTAAAATTAGACATTAAGGAATTAGCACAAAATAGCCGCTTGTTATATATATTGTGCTTGCTAAGAGACAGTTTAAATAAACTGTGATACATTCAATAGAGTAATATGATAAAATAGTTTTGGGTTAAAAGTTTGTACACTTAAGTTACCTGAACTCAGTTCAAGCAATTCAAGTGTCACAGACAAGAGGTTATCAGGACAGATCCCAAACAACATATCCATTTCTAATGCTTTAAAAAAGAATAGTACAGGATCATTGAATTTTTAGATTCTCAAAATATAGAAAAAAGCATATTAAAATCACTTTCTTATGTTAAAATGTAAACAAAATATCTTTCAGCTCCTTGAACTTGATCATCTATTCTAATTTTTTAGTCTGAAAAGAGATAAACATATATAGAAGCATGCATGTTGAATCACTGGTTAACATAACAACAGACTTTTAGGGGAGATATAATCAGGGTCACTATTTTATCGATTTTTTGAAAGACCGGTAAGCCAGAAGAAATTGGACAAAATGAAAATCCTCTTCAAACGTAAAATTGTAGCTATGGTACAATATGCTTTACAATCATTACGTAATTCAATTAAATTATAATTTTACTGCAATATCTATTCAGTAAAAATATAGTCGAGTCTCGATAACTCAAAGCCTTATCACTCAAATATTTCTAAGTTGTCATTGAGTCCCAACCTCTTGAAAAGGCTGTAAAAACTTATTATAATTAAAACCACCAATAACTCGATTTGACTGTATTTTTAAATTAATGAAAAATTATTATGTATAAATTATAATTAATGTGACCAGATTTTTCAAGCAAAATAAGGGGCTGGGGGAGCCAGAAAATTTTAAACAAAGAATAATAATTCAGATGTACCACTAAAGAACTTAAGTTTCAAAATAATAGTGTTGTTCATTATATAGAATTTCAGTCAACAAATTTTTAATAAACACAACTGTTGAAGCTAATTTTATTTGAACCTTTTAATGCCAATTTAAAAAATCTAAATTTTATGCATGATTAAGTAAATTCATCTTTGTTCTAGAAAACTTTCCAGTTTCTGTTGAAAAACGTGTTTTTTCTGAAGTTCAAATTTCATTTGTCGAATAAATAAATTTTACTTCCTTCCATGCAGTTGTTACTAACAAACTGAAACCAATTCTACATTTTTTTCGCACGTTCAACTTTTTTTCGTGACATCATGAACTTGTTTGACAATAAATACCAAAAAAATTGTTGAACAAATCTAGTTTCATGTTTGGCCCGTTTAACGAAACATTAACTGGAAAACGGGACTTTTAATTTAAGCATGGGGACAATGAGCCGAAAAGTAGGACTGTCTCACCAGAAGTGGGATGTCTGGTCACCTTAATCATAATCTAACAAATACAAGTAAAATATTACTTTACACATCAGCACAAATATTTTTCTTAGAAGTAATCAAATTTAACAATTATGAATCGGAAGCCAATCTAATGTAAAAACAGTAAATACCTGTATTACTATATTTTTTAATTGAAACAGTTGTTAGAATTTAAAATATATAGACTACTTGATTTTTCTATTTAAATTTAATATTTATTTTAGGATACCACATGAAGTTATGGTTGAGTTTGCTTAAGCTACTCAACCAAAACGGAAAACATACATTGAATAAAATTCAAACTTGAACAAACCAAAAGAGCTAAGCTTTAAATTTACATTCTTGTCATTATAAGTAGAGCACAGAGGTTTCTTTTTAATAGGGCTCTGATAAGTCAAAAGCTTAACCTTGATAACATTTATTCTTTTTTGGAACAAGAGGAAAATATGGAGTAAAAGGAAGAAATATCGCAGCCTTAAATTTCGACAAATAATACGTATTGTAACAGTGGAATAGTCGTCTCAACTGGATCTTCTAAAATTGTAATACATTTATTTTTCTTTTCACCTACATATCAATTTTTATTTAAAACATTATATAAC
Source organism: Uloborus plumipes (assembly GCA_038373865.1). NCBI lineage: Eukaryota > Metazoa > Arthropoda > Arachnida > Araneae > Uloboridae > Uloborus > Uloborus plumipes. The sequence goes on from JAXGGA010001027.1 coordinate 65,573, forward strand.
TTCCTAGCTATAATGTATCGCTATCTAATTACCTCTTTAGTATTGATGGATTGCACAGACATAAACCTTAATTTAAGTTTTTAATACATGCATGTTTGTGTTTGCACCATAAGTTTCTGAAACAAAGTTTTGAAACCAAAGAGGAGAAAATTTAATTTAATTCTTATTATTTAAACTTATATCCAGTTTAATTTCCAACTGCACTTTCATAACTTGAAAATGATTATTGCAATTGAGGCAATGTTATTCAGTGTTGATGGCTTCTTGCTGATGAAAGTATTCCAAAAAGGGATTATTTTTATTCTCTCCCTAATTAAAAATATAGAAAAAAAGAAACTTTTTTTTTGATTCTCTTAGTTGCAAACAATACAATGTGATTCATTTTATCAGCTCTTTATTTTCATGAAGTCTAAAAAATTAGTTTTGAAAAGAAGATTCTGCATTGAATTCGAAATTTAAAAAACAAAAAAGAAAATTAAGTGATACCAATTGTTCAATTTTATAACATACAGAAAAATTCTTTCAAAAGGTTCATTTTACAAATTATTTCAAGTGATATAAACATTTGTTCTTTGGCAGGTCAGGGTGTGTATCTGAATTGACTAGCACAGGGCTCTCCAACCTACGGCCCGCGAGCAGATTTTTTCCGACCCGCGTAAAAAATCTGTTTTTTTCATTTTCCTTCCCTTTTTAAAAAAAAAATATTTTTTCATTAAATTAATTAGAGCAGTGACGATCTCATAGTGAATACGTCAAATAATAAATAAAAATCTATTCACAGTTTAATGCAAAGCTTTTTAATTATTTTTTTTTACTTCTTTCGACGGTAATACCCATCTCTCTTTGTTGCCCTTTCCGAGAACAAATCTTTTTTATCTGCTTCACATTCTCCCGTTAGTCCCCTAGCATTGGGCATTACTTGCAAACTCGATACTTGCAAACCCAAGAATATATTGATATTTTTTTAGTCTCACGCTCTCACGATTCACGAAATGCATAGCAATTGTGGGTAGTGTCTTTCATTTCTAGTTTTATTTATCATTACAATAGCTTCTTTTAAAAAACGAAAAGTTGATTTTGAGTACTATGCTTTTAATGCACAGTGGACAAGCGATTATTTTATGATCGATAACAGTAATAAAGCATTGTGTCTTATTTGCAAGCGCTGCACTTGCTCTGTCCTCATTTATTATTAAGTTTCTTATCATCATTAATACCTAAAATTCATTTAATAAAATTGTAGTACATTGCAAGGATTTAGTTTTTAGTCTCGTTTGGCTTTTTTTTTTTTTTTTTTAACTCCTTTTGGAGAGCAAAATACATTTTGTGGGAAAAAATGACTTTTATTTCAGTTTTCTGAACTGCTCTCTAAATTTTACTAGTTTCCGTTGTGTTACAAAAAAAAAAAAAAAAAAAAAAAAAAAAAAACATCTGAACTGAACTATTTTTGGACCGTTGGCCCGCCTCGCTTCCTAAAATTTTCAATTTGGCCCCCGAGTAAAAAAGGTTGGAGACCCATGGACTAGCATACGAATTAGCACAATCATTTTCCAACAAAGCTAACTTAAAGAAAACAAAATATTTTACATTTTTTGCATACACATACCAAAATAACAACTGAATGCGTACCAATAAAATACGGAAATGTTTGTTTCTGAGACATATGGTTGTCGTTTTAATTCCACGAATGAGTAAGAATCAGCATTTTTATTTATTTACTTCGAAAGTTCAACGCGTTCTAAACCACAATATGACTTCCAAAACAATTATTTAGGTTAAATTATTAAACATACTTTAGTATTTACAAATCGAGGTAGGTTTTTTAACATTTCCATTCGGCCTGATAAGTTCCCGCTGATATAAATAAGAATTTTCGTTTGGAATTTAGATTCAAACATGGCGCCTATTACCCATTCGCAGAATACAGAGACTGTGAACATTCCATGAATTAATATTTTTTTCAAGCTGCCATTAAAAGCTGTTTTCAAGTTTGAACGATTACATAGTTTTTAGAATACAATTCTGAAATTAAGTACTTACTCATATCTCATTATGATGTTTTCCTTTCACAACAAAGCCGTTGTCAGCTTACTTATTAGTCTTGCCTTGCTTGGCGCCGCGCCCGCCGGCTGCCGAAGAATGTCGAGGTCAACTGCGCATGCGTGAATTGAGAATCGGTAACAAAGAGCGAAAGTTTCCGTTTTGAAGGAAACAGAAATTTTTCGTCAAAAAATGAAGGAAAATGTACTGTATATTGACCCGACTTTTCTGAGAGTGTAAGCAAAGTTATCTATAAAAATAAAACAGGGAGTTGCTATGGTTTTCGGTTGTCTTCTAGATATCACCAATTCTAGAAAGCTAAACATTTGATTACAGTACCCTGATGCAGCTCAAAGCCTTTTTTTTTTTTTTTTCAAAACGTAAATATTTTTTTACTTTTTTTTCAATTCTAGTTTTTTTTTTTTTTTTTTTTTTTTTTTTTAATATACTCTTTCCGACTCAAAGTGACTTTTGATTGCAATTGAGTACTTTTGCATTGATTATTGATACGGATATCTTTATATTTATTTATTTATTTACTTTCAAGCATTTCTTAGCGTTGCATTTAAAACCAAACCAACCATACCAAAAAGCTTTCCCAGAAAATGTGTATCAGAGAACTTTTTAATGTGATCTATTACTTTAAAATAAATTTTGCTTTTTTTGCAGAAAAGTTCAAACGCATGACTTGAAGTAGACATTAAAATTTTATCTGAATAATCATACCATAACTTCTAATCATAAATGGAATTACTTAGAATATCAGATACTGCTTTAAAAGAAACACAACTTATGTGAGTAAAAGTTTAAAACAAATGACTCAAACACTTGAAAAGAAGCACTTAAGTTAGTTTTTATCAAAGATAACTATCACAAATTATTTTTTTTTAAATAAAGAAGAGATTTTTGAAGTTTTCTGACTAGAGAGGAGTAAAGTGAGTACCATTCATTACCAAGGAATGCATTCCCCACAACCCCGTTTTTTTTTTTTCATAGATGCCCTTTTCAGTTTTCAATGTTATCGCCACCTACGTGGCATTAGGTAATATTCTACCAATATGGAAAAAATTTGGTAACATAAGAATCAAAGTAAAAACAATAAAAAGAAATAATAAGCATTAATATTAAGTAGGGTTTTTTTTTCCCTTAACAATACAAGATTTCATATAAACATTCTCTGCATTACATCGGGTCTTTTTTTAGTTTTAAGCAACATTTGTTTCACCGTGAACTTCAACACTTAATAGATGTGTATTTTAAGAACATGAACATTGTAAAATCCGCGTTTTCAAACTCTTCAACTTTCCGTGAATGCTTACACAAGTTTTTCTTCATTTTTTCTTTCGCAAAAATTTAAACCCAAACTAACTGTCTAGAAAAGTTACAAAAGTGGATTTAACGTAAATACTGTCGATTAATATTGTATTTTATCACATCCATATTGCTCGCATTTTACTCAAAATTTGTTTTATTGAGCGCTTTTTTATCGAAACTTAGGTATTTTTTAAGAACATTAACATTTTAAGTCATCAAAATACTTGTCTTCAAATTCTTCATCTTTCCACAACAGCGTCAAAAGTGTTTCTTCATTTTTTTAGCTAAAAATTGAAAATACAAGTCGCAATCTACAAAAGTTAGAGTTACAAAAATAGATTTCATGGATATGCTGTCGATTAATACTTTTAATTTCGTAAACATTTAAATACATATATTTTACGAATATAGATATTTTAAACTATCAAAAATGCGTGTTCCTAAACCATTCAACAGTCTTCGAATGCGTCATAGGTTTCTCCTCACTTTCCTTCCGCCGAAAACTGAAACCCAAAATTGTCGAGAAAAGTTACGAAAACAGATTTAAATGAGCTTTTCGAAGAATTCCGTTTCCAAGGAGAGCCTTTCACTCCTACGTAATCGTGGGCGATCAATTCCTGATTGTGATGTCATGAGACATTTCCGTTCCTATAGAAACGAGAGTAGCATTCGCGCTGTTGGTCACTCGCGGTGTCAGCTCCTTGGATAAACAGTTTTACAGATTGTTGACCGCTGACCGGTCAAACTGCAAGGAGAAAAACTCTGATAAAGTGTGACTTATTAATCTAATGATTCGTTGTTGTTGTTTTTTCTTTCTTTCTTCCCCCCCCCCCCTTTTTTTGAGTGAAATTTTTTATGCGAGGCTTTGAAATTCTGAACTGCAAAGCTTTTCGTGTGATGGAAGTGACACAGTTGTTTATAAAATTGTTACCCAACATAATTAAAAATAATAGAAATTATGAAGATAAAATACTTCCACTTTTTAATTGTTGCCAAAGAGCAATTAAATATAAGAGCAATAATTAAGTAAGGTTTGTTAACAAATTTAGCGATTAAGTTTAACAAATTTAGACCGAAGATTCTATTGATTCAAGTCAAGTCATCAGTTTGAAAGCAATTTTCAAAGCTTTCGAAGTTCCACTTTTTATGCGACGACTTTGAATAAGTGCATAATTTCATACATATGTAGGGGAAACTAGGGACGTTTAACCGGTGGAGTAAAATGGATAAGGCACAGTGAAATAGTTCATTTCATTAACTTATCCACATAAACATCACTTGAATATTTATTTAATAAATCATTAATTTACACTTAGCTTATTTAGTCTCTCATTTATTCCTTCCACTTGCTTTCTTATGCGTTTACTATTTTAGACACTCATCTGTTTTCCCATACATTAAATAATTAATTTTATCTCGTATTGTTTTATGTTTGAATTATTTATCCATACATTCGCCTAATTTTTTATGCGTTTGCAGAAAAGTATGTTTAATAATCATATAGAAAATACTGCAATAAAAAAATATTTTATTTTTCACTTTGCCCCTTGCACTTTTTAAATGAAAAGTTTGCCTTTTTTTTTTTTTTGAGTTCCAAATTTCCTACCAAAAAACGGATAATTACATTCCAATGCACGTTTAATTGCAAAATACGTTACTCTGTCTTTGCATACAGTAATTTTCAGAAAACATTTCTAATTTGCTCATTTTGGAAAAGGTAAGCGATTTTAACTATTTCATTTTGCCGCACATTCCACACTCAAAAAGCGGGAGGAGTGGTAAACACGTCACTGGAATTTAAATTCACCGACGCCCATCAATACCAGTACTTTTCCAGGTACAGGCTGCCATTTGTAACAGCAAAAATAACATATTATTCAAAACAAATTAACATTCTTTACGACGAAATTACCTAATACAGCCCTTACGTAATCACACTAAAAATCCTGAGGGTATATCAGATTTTTGTTCAGTCACAGCAGGTGTTTCAATTCACTTGTAACTGGTTACAACCAGTCATAAGTGACAACCAGCACCACGCAGTCTGCATCAATCTGCGCCTTCTTTAAGTTCAGTAACATCTCACATTGTTTCAAGGTCGAATATAAGGGTATAATTACCATGTTAAGGAATTTGCAGGTGTCCTAATTACCAAAATATGTTAAATTACATCTGCAAGCCATATTTTATGACGTGCCTTGCAGCAATAAGTAAATTGCATTTTCTGGGCGGTACCTACTCTGAGAGCTGGTTCGGCAGGTTATTAAATACGTATGAATTGGCTGAGTGAATGAAGGAAATATTAAGCCATTCTAAGAAAATTGTAGTATGATTGAACAGCTGTAGATTGTAGGTTCGTTGCAAATAAATTAGTTCACTTATAATAAAACCAAGTTGTTTTTAAATGTCGTAATTGATGCTGTCATTCTTAACCAGTTGTAACTGGTCTCAGAGTGTAATGACCTTAGGTCAAAAACGATGTATCCGAAAGTTCACTCATACTCTTTTCTATCATTATTGTCTTTTATTTGCACATTTTTTCTCCGTGCATTTTATTTACTTGGTTGAACTTTCTTAAAGATTGAGAGAAGTTTGAAAAAGACAATTTCATCAAGCAACGAAAAACGAGTTTCTGCACACGGAAATGGGAGAAATATACAATTACTTCACAAGACGAATAGTTTTGTAACGTTGGTGTTGAATTCCTTTTACGTTTTAATGCATCTCGAATGAGTATTTAAAAAAAAAATACATTGGACTTTGCAAATGCTCTGGTTTTTATCATTCCGGGTTAGATTCATTCTCACAGGAGAAAAATAAATAAAAAACATAAATTAAACAACGATAGATTAGTGAAATATTGTTTTACGAAGAAGAAATATTTGTGGTAGAACAAAACGGTTAATATGAAAAAAACATCGAAGCTTCTTGAAAATAAGTTGAGGAAGAGTTTTAATGTATATAAAAGCAACTATTACATGAAAAAGTTAAACCGACAATGAAATGTTTTTTCTCTTTTAATTCTAAAGACTATTTCAATGATCTAGGTTTGCTCCAAAACATGTAATATAAACACAATGATTGCTTGATAACAGCACTCAAAAACTGCAGTTAATCTTAAATGTATGAAAGAAATAGGTGGGTCTACACTCTACAGCTTCAAACGAACAGCTTTTACTTACCCGTATTTTTCTTCTTCTCTCAAAGTTTTGACTTAACTTTTAGTGGCTGATTTATAGAAAACCTAAATGCAATGATATTAAGATTAACTGCAATTTTGGGTGAGATAATCAGGTAATCCAATATTAATTTTATTTTATACGTTTTATAGTGCCAACTAGGGATGCACCGATTAATCGGCCATAATCGACCGTTTTGCCGATTATTAATAATCGGCAAATTCGGGCCGATTAATCGGTGGGAAAAAAATAGTTTTCAAATATTATTCTTTGAAGTATACTTTCACTAAGAAACTATGACGAATAATTTTATTAACAGTAATAATAATCTTCACAGTTAACCTAAATTTTTTTTTAATTAATTCTCCTACTTTAAATTAAGATACATAGACAATGTTGCAACATTTTTCATGTGGCGTTTGTTTTATCCTTAGCACAGTGCATTTAGATAACTTCTAATTTTAAAAGAATAAAAATATTGAATTAAATTGCTACTAATTATTAAAAAATATGAATTAAAAATACTCCTAAATTAGAGTGCTCACCAGACTCCCCTTCCCCCTTTTCTTTGAATTTTAATGTCCAATTAGCATAACTAACAATGTGTTAATGATATTATTGACAATAATATGAAAATTGATTCTAAGAAATTTGATAAAATATTGAAATTACTTTGTGAAAACTAGAAAAATGAAAAAAAAAAAAAACTTCTCTCAGAAATAAATTACTTACTGTTTCTAAACTTGGAATTGTATAAGAGAGAAAAAACAGTGATAGTAAAATTGGTAGTAGAAATAGAAAAACAATCATCTTTATCATTAATCGGCTCAGCCGATTAATTGATTGATTATCAATAGCCAATTAATCGGTAATCGGCTAATTTGCTTATCGGTGCATCCCTAGTGCCATCCAAGCTATAGAAAGAGTATAAAGCAGTAAGTAACCGCCCCTAAGCCTGGGCTAAGGGCAAAACACCGCAAACTGCGTTCTCTCGCTAGTGCTCTGTTTTAATTTCACTTTTGCTGCAGTAAATGAGGGTTACTTGGACCCTAGGGGGTACTTGAGCCCAACAATAAAATGATAAAATCTGGGTTTGGTACTAGCTTTAGAGACTGCAGAGTGCCTAGCGGAAAAACGAGGAACTACGTGCAAGTCTTCAACTAATAAGTGTCAAACCCAGATTTTATCATTTTACTGAATTGGCTCAAGTAACCCCCTACCCAAGTAGCATCAACTCGCCAGAATTTTAACGGCCGATCATCGAACTCCTCGTAAACTGATCCCGTAACGCACGATGACATCGTTCCGATCAGTATCCGAGCACGGTTTTCAATGAGCTACTTTAAAGGCGATATACTTCCGATCATCTTTCCCGATGAAAATAAGCCGAGCATCCAAAATTGATCCTAAATTCATCGGCACGGGACTGCACTGCTCGTAAACTGCTCCAAATCTCATCGTGTTTCGAGCAAAACTCATCGGATTTTGCTGCTCGGATTCTGTTTGGCCCATGAGGCATATTGGAGCAATTCCCGATGAGAACTCATCGAATCCGATCATCGGCCGATGAGATTATGCTGCTAGGGTAGGGTCCAAGTAACCCTTATTCACAGTTCCAGTTTTTTTTGGGGGGTGGGGGAGGCACTCTTTGCTTCTATAGGAGGATGTCTCCCTCCAGCTCGGTTAAGTCCTATTCCAGACTGACGAGTGCAAAAAAGCACGTGATTGCAGTCCTTGGATGGAACAATTGAGTTGGCGGTGTATTGCATATAGAAATAGTCTTCAGAACTAAAAAAAATCAATTAAAAAAAAACTTTTTTTCTTTTTCTTTTTCTTTTTTTTCAAATTTGTTTTTCGTTTAGAAATTTATTTGAGGTGGAACTTTCCGTACATAGAAGTAGAATCCCATGCTCGTCATAATATGCATGCAATGAAAAAAGAATCCAACATATTTTCAGTGTTTGTGAGGTGTGTGCAACGATGATACGTCTGTTGCCGTGGGATTGTCCTATTATGATTCTATTTATTCGTTTTCCTTTTTCTTTCCATTTTTTATTCGGCAACGAGACTGTAAATAGAACCCTTTTTTTTTTCAAGCATGTTCTAACATTCATTCTTCAATGTCATCCAACAAAAGATTTTATGCTACGCAGACGACAGGGTTGAGAAAGAACAGCTGTGCAAATCTTCTATTTTTCTTCAGATACGCTCCTCTGTCTATTAGCCAAATAATTTGCTTAGAAATTTAAATGTGAGTTCACTTCAAAAGAATTTTTGCTTAATGATGCTAATATGCTTAGTGTGAGGATATAAAGCATTTATTTGAATTCAGTTTCCAATAAAAAGCAACATACCCTCTTAACTACAATAAAATATTTTTCAAGCGAAGAAAAAGTTTTAATCTAAGAACTGCAGACTTATCAAAATTCAATGCCCTTATTAGTATGTTCCAAAATTTTAATGAAAGGAGCCATTATGAACAGAGTTTGAATTTGGCTAAATTAAACTCTCTAATAAAGCAAAAACTGTTGAAAGATTTAGAAACATGAATCGTAATAAATAATAGCAACTAAATTAATTACAAAATGTATGAATACTCTTCCAGTATTAGTAATAACATGGAGTCAAATTACTCAGAACAATTTTTCAGACTTTTGTAGCACTTCAGAATCAGACGAAACTATTTGCAAATTAATCTCAGTTAATCTTGTCTGATCCATCAGAGCTCTTGCAAAACGATTTTATACTTATGAGTTCAACAGACTGAAAATTCCAGACTACGAGGTACATTGATGATTTCAAGTTTTTTGCTTTCGCCGCTTTTTTTGCTAATGTTTGGATTTTGTCACCAGCTCCCTGGCGACCATTTTCTCACCAGTTTTTTTTTTTTTTTTTTTTAATAAATGCACTTTGAAATACAACTAATTTCAATGCATATTATAGATTTTTTTTTTTAATATTACCATACTTTTGCTACAATTCATGTTTGTTCATCTCAATTCGATGCTGACTCTAATGTTATACTGTAAAAAATAAATGTTTTCACAGTATAATACAGCTAATTTAATAGTAATTTTGCAGTAATTAACTGCAAAATTAACAATTTTACAGTTAAACTGTAAGTTTTACTGATAAAATGTAAAATTGCTAGTTTTACAGTTTATTACTGTACATTTTGCAGTTTTATACTGGAGCCTCTGCTACCAGTATTATACTGTAGTTTTTGCAGTATGCTGCAGCTAATTTTATGATAATAAACTACAAAATTGCTAATTTTACTGTAATAAACTAAAATTGCTATTTTTACAATAATAAACTGTAAAAAAAACTAGTTTTGCAGTTTATTACTGTGCATTTTGCAGTTTAACCCTTTAAGCGGTTTGCCCGTACGGTGTACGTGCTACCCGAAATTGGCCTCATCTGGTTTGCCCGTACGGCGTACGGGCATCGATATTTTCAGATTTCCTTTTCTGGTTTTCCCGAACTGTTCGGAAAATTGTAAACCTCAAAATTCACAGTAAGGGCCGTGCTCCACATTGACGTAAAGCAGAAAAATAAAGCAGAAACGTATAATGGATTAAACGGTGTTCCTATGGAAAGTACCCGGATTTTCGGTTTCTGCCTTCGGTTTCGGTCGCGTTTTCCGCTGATGTGGAGCAGGGCCCTAAGTGTGAGAGAAATTTTTGCATAATTTGTAAACCATTCATTACTGCATGCAGAATGTACTTGAAAAAAGCAAATATTTCGGGATTTTGCGCCGCAGGTCAGAGTTTGCTATAAGAATATGATGATTTATGTAGTTAATAGTAAAATAGTTTCGCAACTTAATTAAATTTATAAAACTAATTTTAAAAACAAATATATCCTTGAGTCGATTTATATCCCCTTCAGTCGAAGTTCAAATTTACTATTTTTATTTTTTAGAAAAAAGAGTTTGCATGCAAAAACTTGCGAAAAAAAACATAACGATTTGAAAATGTAAAGGTGCATGAAGCAAACTTTTTTTCCTACAATGTTGTGCACAGGTTTTACATTACCGACAGCCGTTTGTACAATAATATAAAACGTAACTTCATTTTTTCCCGAACATATTTATACATCAATCTTTATCAACCGGTGCAAGTAGTTTTAAGCACACTTCGTCAACATGAATACGTTGACAAAAATATTGCATTTCGTTTATTTCTTATGAAATATTTATAGTTCTTAGCGTCATCTAAAAAACGTGGATCATTTCATTATGGTTTTGAGGGTAAAAAGGCTTCAATTGATAGCTTTGCAGTTTACCTAAAGTACCAGAATTTTTACATATTTAGCATCAAGGCAGATATTTATAGCTTTGGCATTTTTATACTCCAAAATAAATATTTGTGAAATAATTTGAAATGGTTTTTCTTATTGAGCAAGTACATCCTTTAACCAGTACTCAACTTTGCATGAGACATGACGTGACATGAAGCATTTCCATGACTACTTATTTAAAGTTGTTGTTTATTCTACCCGAGTGTCAAGTTTAACACTTCAAAGTTATAAAAATGATTAATTATTTTTTCAAAGATCTAATCAAACATTTCGCTTGAATTGTACAGAATTGGAGTCATTTTATTTCTTTCGATGAGTTTTCTGACACGTGATCCGGGACGGTTCAGCAGAGCGTGAGAGTTAGAGCCTTGAAACACGACTGGATATCGTCAAAACAGATCGACGATGTCAATGTCACACGTCTGTCCTTATCTCGCTAAAACCAACTTACTTATTGATAAATTAAAAGTGATCAGATAAGCTTTGTGCTAAACTATAATTGAAGTTATAAATCAACGTAAATGAAAAACAAATTAGGTTCACAGCTTTCATGTTGTTTACTGAGCTTTTTGCACTGAGGAAGGGGCTTCGTTGTAGCCTCGGAAATAGCTATTTGTTGTACTTTCTACCTAATTTGTGCTTTATTTACGTTAATTTGCAACTTCAATTGCTAATTGGTACCAACACCTGGTTAATGAAACTTAACGTCCAGCAGATTCACGGACTCCTATGTTGGAAATCGATTAAAACTCAACTCAGAAATCGAAATCCGTATCAATTAAAACTCATTAGTTAATAAAAAAGCAATTTATTAACACAACTCAGAAATTATGCAAGAACGTACCATCTATATACTACAGATAACTAACATCAAAACTTAACTTGTAACTACTCACTCAGTAACTCAGTATTCCATGAAAAATCAAATATTAAAAACTCCAACAATGCCAAACATAAAATAAATTATAAAATAAAGTGCAAGGCTTAACAAACTCTAAATATGAAATAAAATGCAAGGCTTTACACTTAACAATATTTGCAGATTCAACATCCTCCCACCTTGAGTTGGGGGACTTCTCAACTCAACAGTCATAAGTCAAGTCTAGCAAAATCGTTTTTTTTTTTTTTTTTCTTCCTAGTTGGCGATACTCTTGATTTGGGACTAAATCACAAAAGAAATGTAAAGAGTTTCTTTTCGTTGTCATCATCAATTTTCAAATACCTAGGAATTTGCATCTTTTCCAAATGAAAAAAAAATTTCTGATCCACTTCTCACACAGTTATCCACGTAGAAACTTTTCATCAATAATTTAATCATATTCTCGAGATATTTCTCATCTTCACTGGTCAAAACACTTTGTAAATGATTCATAATCACAATTCCGAGCGAAAATGAAGTACTTGAAACGCCAAATACTACACGGCAATGGCGAAAGTGCGTTAGTTGGCCGTTTTCCCCGAACCACAAAAATCGCAAATAATCTTTATCAATAGAGGAAGGACAAATTTGTAGAAAAGCCTCGTAAATATCCGTTATAACTCCAATTTTCTCCAAGTGAAACCGAAACAAAATATTCGGAATCACCCCAATTCGATTAACTCCACTCTCTAAGCAATCATTGAGACTATCTGAACCCTTTTGTTTTGCCGAAGCATCAAAAACGGGACCTGTTTTTGTTGTACTATTGTCCTTTAAAACCAGACGGTGATGTAAATAATGTGGTGCACTTTGAATTTCATCTTCTGATACATCTTCTGTAATATTTTCTCCTAACCATTCTTTAAACACTTTTCCGTATGACTCGAACATTCCTTGGGATTTTAGATTCTTTACAACTTTCTGCGGCGTTTTCTCAGAGAGCTCAAAATTATCAGGAAGTGGAAGATCACCCTCAATCCAAGTCAAACTCACTAAAAATCTATCATTTTCTATTTGAACTGTGTCTAAAAAATTGTGCTTCGCCACCTCCTGTAATTCAAGTGCTGTCTTCTTTTCTGAAGGATCAGTGATACCCAAAGAGTCAAGAGTGCACAAATTCGATCTACAGGTATCACTACAAATCATACTCGTTACAAGCATTACAGTGCTTCCATGGGATTCTGAACTAGAGCTCTTCCCCATTACAGTCCACCCTAATCTAGTTTCATTTGCGGCAAGGTCACTAGGAAGTAATTTAAATCCTCCTGTCATAAGTTTTCCTGCAACGTCTGCTCCTATCAGAATTTCAATTGGGGCTCTATTATCATCCTCAATATAAATGTTTAAGTCGGAAAGTTCTTTTGCACATTCACTCGTAGGTGGCTTTGTTTCGCATATGACTGATTGACTTAAAACATCAAAATTGCAATTATAGTCTCCATTAGCACTCGTTAAATATAATTTAAATACGTCGTGCTTACACACACCAGAATTGTTTCCTCCAAAAAGAGCATGTTGGAGATACTCTGTACCCTTAGCTCTGTACTTCATCTCCTTAGCTGTATCCTTTAGAATATATGACCTCTGTGATGCAAAATCAAAAAGTGCTCTTACTTTACGCCTCTTTCCTTCACCTCTGACGATCACCATCAGGGTCTGCAACATTACTTTTGGCGATATCGAAATGTTTGTCAGTGCTGAATCTTGCTCCGAAGTTTCTTCTAATGTAACAATTCTATCAGAAGACTGAGGTGTTTGTGCACTTCTGCACAACAAAATGTGATGTCTTCTTCCACAGTTGAAGCAACCCGCTTTTACATTGCATTGACAAACTTGGTGTCCTTCTCTGAGACACAGAAAACAGCAGTGAGATTTCCAAACAAGATCTTCTCTTTCTTTAAGCGGTAACTTTTTTGCTTTTATGCAATCTTTCGAATCATGATGATTGTGGCAAAAAATACACAGTTTCTGGATTTCTGATGAAGTTAAAAGATCTGCTGCTGTTGCTACTTGAGCAGCATTCCCAATCTTCGATTTATTAACAGATTTCTTCTCAGTGTAAAACATGTCATCTCGAGTAACTGATTTCACTTTAGAACAGTCAAATGATTGAGAAGCCAAAATTATTCTTTCTTCGACTTCTACCTCATCTTGTAGAAAATCAAAAATCGAGCTCAAGTCGCTCTTCTCTTCTTGGCGCGAACTCTGTTCATCTTCTGTGACAGCATCTCTCCTTCTCCGATTAGTTGTTCGGTGCCGTTCCCAAGCTCTCAATGTTTCTTGGGGTAGCGATGACTCGATTAGAGGAAACAACATGGATGCATATTTGGCTCTTGTTACACCCAGCGTTTCTAATGCCCGTAATTTACTTTCTAGTAAATCGTATAGCACTCTTAGAGATTTTGTTTGAGCACTGCCCTTCTGAAGAACTATGGCCAACAAATCACTTACATAGACCTGGATCAACAGTTCATCCTTGCCAAATCTACTCTTTAACTGACTCAATGCTTTTTCGTAACTGTCACCACCCGGTGGGAAACTTTTAATCAAATCTTCGGCAACGCTTCCTTTCACCATACTTTGAGACAGGTAAGCAAATTTATCATGTAAATCTAAACTGGGATCTTTATCAATTTTCTGAAACTGTCCCCAAAATCCCAGCCAGTTTCTTATATCTCCATTAAATGACGGGAGTCGTATCTTCGGGTACCGTAGGAGAGTATTTCCCTGTGACAAATTTGCACTCGAGACCGAAGCAGAGTCTTTTTCACATTGGCAAAGTTTTTTGAGTTTGTGTCCTAAAACGCGCCAACGATCAATATACATCTCAGATTGATCGAATTCAGCATCACGTTCTGTTTCCACAGTATTGTCTTCATACAGAAGATTTCTAACTTTATACTCAGTCTCAATCATTAAAAATGCTTTCTCTTCGATTATTTTAAGTCTAAGCAATTTATCTTCATCAGTTAAGCCAGGTTCTTCTATATCGAATTCATTGCAAGCTCTTGTAAATAATCTCCTGTTACTGTGTCCTGGATTTCTTTAACTCATCCATTTTAAAATTCTCAAAATATTTTTCGCTCGCAAAATGATAAACTCAATAATAACTCAATAACTCACTCGTATCGTAATATAGATGGTCCTGTCGAACGGACGCCAGATGTTGGAAATCGATTAAAACTCAACTCAGAAATCGAAATCCGTATCAATTAAAACTCATTAGTTAATAAAAAAGCAATTTATTAACACAACTCAGAAATTATGCAAGAACGTACCATCTATATACTACAGATAACTAACATCAAAACTTAACTTGTAACTACTCACTCAGTAACTCAGTATTCCATGAAAAATCAAATATTAAAAACTCCAACAATGCCAAACATAAAATAAATTATAAAATAAAGTGCAAGGCTTAACAAACTCTAAATATGAAATAAAATGCAAGGCTTTACACTTAACAATATTTGCAGATTCAACACCTATCAATTATAAGCCCCTTATTAAATATAAGCCTCAAAAATCGCATGCAGTAGAACCTGTCTATTTCAAACTTGCCTTTCTTAAAACCCTCTCTATGCCAAAAATTTTTAATTTTGCTGCATTTCTAGCATAAGTTCAATGTTTTGTGTTTTCGTATTTTAGTATTTTCAAAAATTTAATAGTAAAGCAATATAAAATTTACATATAAGCTTTTAACGGCGCTTTAAGTTTCTACTTAAAGGTATTAAAGCTGTTTAAAGTGTAGATATGATAGTTTTCAAGCTATGTCGTCAAATAAAATGCAACAATTAAATGCCTCATAAAAGCAGCCAAAGAAACTTTGAGCTAGTTTTACGAGAGTTCTTTTCTAAGTTGCACCAAAATAATTAGAGAATAACTAAATAACACGTCGAACTTTGAGAAGCACTTTTATTCTGAAGGTAATACGGAAAAGCAGATATCGAACCGTTAGTGAGGTTAACTTTGTCCATTAACCTTGTCCCACTTTCAACAAAATGAAGTTTCACACGAGTATAATTTTCAGTTTTGTGCGAAAAATATACCAATGAATGACATCAAAATTGATATTGAAGTGTAGAACTTAAACTTTCAACTCTCCAATCAAGGAACCATTTTATGGGGGTCATTCCACGTCAAGTGATCCAAAATCTGAGAAAAATTTTACCTTACAATTTTGTATTTCTTTCACATTTGGCTCATCAATTGTACCCCTTGAGGTAATCAAAAGTCTCAATTTTTGGATTTTTATCTCTATTATCTAATACCTTTAAACGAGCAATTCTTGTATATATATATATATTTCGGATCTCGAAAACGGCTCTAACGATTTCGATAAAACTTGGTATTTAGATGGAGTTTTGGTTTCTGAGTTCATCTACGTCGGCGTTTTTTCTGTAAAAACGCCAGTTTTCACAAAAAACCCCGTTTTTTTGTGCCGTCATTAAGTAAGTTTGAGACGCTTTCTTTATCGCCATTTTCTTTATGATTATTATCAATTGTTACCGTTTCATAGCAACCATCACGTTTTAATTTAACAATGAATTTCATAGTTAATCACATCAGCGCGAGTTTAAATTTTATGATATTTGGCAACGTTAAATTGTTATTGTTTTTTGAAATGTTAAAGCAAGGCTTCACTAGATAGTGTCTTATACAGGCTGTTTCATTTATTCAAAAGCCATGGGATAAAAGCAGTGGTGATTGTCCAGCAACATTTCTTCAATTTTATGGTAACTTACACGATATAAAAATCGGATTGTTTTACTTTTCAAGTAAAACAATCTTGAACTTTTAAAACTTGAGTATAAAAGTGTTACAGTTAGTTTTCAAACACTTTTTTTCCTCCTCAAGAGTGTTTAGTAACATATTTCAGGTAAAAAATCAATAAATACGAAACTCAATTTTCTTAAAATAATAAGTTTCAAAACAAAATTACATCTATCTAATATCTTTAGACGAGCAATTCTTGTATATATATATTTCGGATCTCGAAAACGGCTCTAACGATTTTGATAAAATTTTGTATTAAGATAAAGTTTTGGTTTTTGAGTTCATCTACATCGGCTTTTTTCTGTAAAAACGCAAGTTTTCACAAAAAACCCCGTTTTTTGTGCCTTCATTAGAAGTTTGACGAGCTTTCTTTCGCCATTTTCTTTATGATTACTCTTATTGTTACTGTTTCATAGCAACCACGTTTTATTAGAACAATGGATTTCATATTTAATCACATCAGCGTAAATTTAATTTTTTATGGTATTTGGCAAACGAGTTTTGGCAACACGTTAGAATTTTATTGTTAAAAAGAGATTGATCAAAAGAAAGTTAGAATTGGGTGTGGGCCGCGTTAGTTCGATCGGTAAATCGTCGGACTCGTAACCAGAGGGTCCCGGTCCGATCATATAGAGGAAGCCCAGCCGATCAAAGATCCACCGTCTTCATTAATTTTGGCTGGGGGACGTTAAAAATGTTCGTGGTCATAAAATCCTCCAAGTGAAACGATACCTCTGGGGGATGCTGGGCCAAGGGTTTGCTCGGTCCTTGGGCCTGGTTCAAAAATGAACAGAGCGCTCTTCAAGGCCCCATCCCGGTTAAACTACGAGTTGTGGTATGTACGGGGGGAACCTTGGAGTGTGAAGTCAAGTGAAAGTCAAAACCAAATGGAACCAAATGCGTACTGGAGAACATGGACTCTGCATCCATTCTCATCAACCCCTCCCGCGCTTTAGGCGCCAAATGAAATGAAATTGGGTGTGATTTTACGGTGAGCATGGATTAAATAAGGTTGTGTTTTTTTAAAACAAATTACGGCTGTTTTAAAAGCATAATTGCAACCAAAGGCTTAAAAATGCTTTTCAAGTATATCTAAATAAGTACTTCGCATTTTAGAAAAAAACACAAGTTTACAAACCTCTTTTTTTTAACCGAGCGGGCTCGGTCCCCTGGTACTTTTTTCATTTATGAGACTTTGAACTTTGGAAAAACCCTCGTTTTTCCGTGGATAAAGGAACATAAAAGGGACCATAACTCGACACCAAATATAGATAGAACGATTTGGTAACTGGCATTTTAAAGTACGTTAGTTGCCGCTTAATCTGATATGCAACATGACTAATTTAATAAAAATTTTCTTTCTCAAAAAATGAAATTTAAATTTCAAACTTAAATTTCTCAAAAAACATATAATGAATTTTTTTGAAAAAATTGTCAAAAATTCTTGTGTATTTTATCTATGTTTGTACAAATTTTTGGATTGGGATCTCAATGGGATCATATTTTTTTGAATTTTTGAATAAAACTGTATAGGAAAAAAAGGATATTTTTTAGATTCTATTTATTTAAATACTAAGTTCTCTTGCTCGTGATGGTCTAAAAAGTAGTAAACAAACATGAATATGTTTAAAGTGAGCTGGCATGAGCTTATAGATTTGTCAGGTTCACCCCCCTACCCCTTCCTCCCCCGCACAACCACTATTTTTTAATTCAAAACTGTTCAAAATGTTTAAAAAAAAAAAAAAACTCTGATACAAAATGAATAGTAAACTTATTTAAAGTGGGGAAATGGGTTTCCTTATAACTAGACGAAGTATTTCCCTCCCCACCCAAATATACCATTTACACTATACTAATATGACGTCTAACCTGGGGATTGAGTTGAGGATTATTTTCCCCCTAGGTATAAATATTGTTTTTCAGACGAAGTGTTTCTTTTTCGATCCGAACTTCAAAGTGTACTTCCATTCAATATCTGAAATTAAACTTCATGATTCATTTCATCTTCTACTCCAGCACCAATCTTCAATTTTGAAGGGAGGAAATAAATGGGTCGCCCCAAGATCATAGCAAACAGCAAAATAGCACTGTTTCTCCTTGTTTTCATCGTTTTTTCTATTCTTTTCGCGCAAAACTGAAAATAAATCAAAATATCAGATCATATGTCTGTGTCCCCATAACTATCTTTCCACATTATCTAGTGTGCAGCTGTTATTTAATTTTTTTAATTGTTTGTGTTCTTTTTCATTTTGTTGTAAAGGAAAGTAATGCAGCAAGATATATCTATATACATATATTAAACAAACATTGCTTTTTTGAGCACAACTTCACATGTTGTTTAACTTCTTTACAGATTGCTCCTCCCCCCCCCCTTACCCTACCTTCCCACTCCAAACGTTCTCTTTGTTACTCTTTCCTATTAGCTCATGAGCTTTGTCCAATAAGAGAAAGGAAAGGCAGTGACGGGGACTGACATATAACGTGACACTTTGATTTCTTTTCAGTTTTGTGTGAAAATAATGGGAAAACATTATGAGAACAAGGGGAAACAGTGCTATTTTGCTGTTTGCCATGATCTTGGGGCGACCCATTTATTTCCTCCCTTCAAAATTGAAGATTGGTGCTGGGGGAGGGGATGAAATGAACCATAAGTTTAAATTCAGATATTGAATAGAAGTACACTTTGTGAAGTTCGGATTGAAAACGAAACACTCCGTCTGAAAAACAATATATACCTAGTGGAAAAATAATTCTCAAATCAATCCCCAGGTGAGACGTCATATTAGTATAGCGTTAATGGTATATTTGGGTGGGGGAAAGGTTGTACTTTGCCTTGTTATAAGGAAGCCCATTTATCAACTTTAAATAAGTTTAGTGTTCATTTTGTCTCAAAGAAGCTTTTTTTTAGCATTTTAAACAATTTGGGGGAAAAAATGGTTGGGTCAGGAAGGAAGGGGAGGGGGAGCTGACCAATCTACAAGTTAATGCTAGTTCACTTACCTAGAGTAAAAATTATAGTCAATTCAATCCCCAGGTTAGACGTCATAATAGTACAGTGTTAATGGTATATTTGGGTGGAGGAGGGGGATACTTCGTCTAGATATGAGGAAACTCCTTTTCCAACTTTAAATAAGTTTACTATTCATTTTGTATCAAAGAGGTTTTTTTTTAACATTTTGAACAGTTTCGAATTAAAAAAGAGTGGTTGTGCGGGGGAGGAAGGGGAAACGGGGGGTGAACCTGACAAATCTATAAGCTCATTCTAGCTCACTTTAAACATGTTCATGTTTGTTTTCTACTTTTTAGACCATCACAAGCAAGAGAACTTAGTATTTAAATAAATAGAATCTAAAAAATATCATTTTTTTCCTATACAGTTTTATTCAAAAAATTCAAAAAAATATGATTCCATTGAGATCCCAATCCAAAAATTTGATAGATAAAATACACAAGAATTTTTGATAATTTTTTCAAATAAATTCATTATATGTTTTTCGAGAAATTTAAATTTCATTTTTTGAAAAAGAATTTTTTTATCAAATTAGTCATGTTGCATATCAGATTAAGCGGCAACTAACGTACTTTAAAATGCCATTAACCAAATCGTTCTATCTATATTTGGTGTCGAGTTATGGCCCCTTTTATGTTCCCTTATCCACGGAAAAACGAGGGTTTTTCCAAAGTTCAAAGTCTCAAAAATGAAAAAATAATAAAAATCCAAAAATTGAGCCTTTTGATTACCTCAAGGGGTACAATTGATGAGCCAAATGTGAAAGAAATACAAAAATGTAAGGTAAAAAACGTTGGATCACTTGACATGGGTGCTAATGGAGAAGGAAAATGTTTTTGTGTAAAAGGAAATCCTTTTAAACGAAATGTTTAATCTGACAAAGATTTTTCTTTTATTCATTTTTATTCCAACAAAAGTCAGAAAAAAAAAAAGAAAAAAAAAACATTTCCAATTCAAATCATAATCAGAGACGCCCCGAACTAAAATTTTTGGGATGGGGAAAATGAACAATTTGTCAAATGAAATTCCAATTTTACCGAATGATAAAATACTAGCGTACACACACGTCGTACAAATGCATAACATTTAGTGAGAAAAAACATTAGGCATCTTTAAAAAAACGATTCTAAAAGCTAAAAAAGAATAAATAATCTCAATGTTGCAATATTGTCTTCAAATTGCCGAATCGTCAGCAAAATGTGCCGAATACGGAAATTATTGGGAGGTCACAGTGACCTCTCATGACCTCCCATCGGAGCGCTCCTGATCATTATGTTACCAAACTAACCAAACCTACGTCAGTGAGATTATACATCTTAAAAGTAACATTTATCAATATTCTTGAGCAACTTGTGTTAGGTCACGTTTATCTCTCGTAAAGAAATTCCACGTGAAAAGTTATTGGTTTAATCTCTCTCTCTCTCTCCTTTTCTTCCCACCCCCCTTCACATCAAACAGAAATAATCTTCTTTATTACATCAGAAAAGGTTTGACCAAAACATGGTATTTTACGAGAAAAACATAACACCCAAAAGGTGTATCAACAAAAATCAAAATTTAAAGCAAGTTTGCACACTCTGTTGACGCATTCTCGCGTAGTATAGAATCACACCATGTGATAAAATGCTGCAGCTGTTTACGAGGTTGGTGAGTACTACGCGCTAAGATAAGTAATTGAAGGGTCAGGGGGGAAAACCACGGTAGTCCACTTTCTGTTGAATTTAAACTGATGCTACCACCTGTTAGAAAAATAAGTAATTTCGTTTAGTATATGCAATATTCGTGAAAAAACACTGTAGTCCATGTATTATTGTCATTTTAGAACGAGTATACTGGGGAAGTTTATGAGTTCGTAAAGTTTAAATTTCGTTTTTCTCAAAATGAATCAAATGTGACTACCGTAGTTTTTCCCCCTGACCCTTCAATTATCTACGAAATATCTATGGAAATCTGTGGGAAGGAAGGATATTACTTATGAGTTATTAAGTATCCGCCCAAGAAATTGTTTCAGAATCGTAAGGTATATTAATGAGTGAGATTTTTAAACTCGTTTTGTGTTACTATTGCAATAGTTTTGTTAAAGTTAAATTCTTCCCCTCCCATCCACCCCCTCCCTTTTTGGTGAGAAAAAAATATAAATGAAGTTGCAGTAATTAGCCCTGTACGACACTCTTATAAAAGTCGCGATTTCGAAAATAATGACTGTTACCCAAATTTCACAATCGTGTAAAAATCACAAAAATTCAAGCTTTTTTCCATCTTTTTTCGAATTTGTCATTTTTTCGATCAAAATTTTTTGCAAAGCTTTCACACATCAAATTAAACTTGAATAAATTCAGCAGTAAATAATTTTCCGTATTAAACAGATATTTTTGTTAAAAAAAAAAGAGGAGAGTATTTGCACTTCATTGAAAACAAACGCATTACTATGAAATCGTACATATAAATTAAAATTTTGATGATACATATTTCAGTTATGGAAATGGTTCAATGAAGAAATTCAGATTTTTTTAAAATAACTCTGGGATTAATCCATTTTCGTGATTAAACGAGCACGTCTTTTTCATTAAAAAAAAACATTTTGACATTATTTGCATAAAATGTATAAAAACATACTATGTACCGATGATGCATTTTGAATGCAATTTTTTTATTGCACAGAACAAACTGCACTTTTTAATTGCACAGAGAGATAAGTTGTAGCCAATTACAAAATATTTTCTAGTACTGATTTCTTTAAAAAAAACGACTTTCATTTAAAAATCTCATTTTCTTCACACTGTACACACATGCGTTAAGATCGATGAAGAAATTTCGAAACAATTCTGCAATATATAGACCAGATTTTCCCAAATTTGCCTGTAGGCCCGCAAGAAATCACGTCTTGATTTTTCTAATTTTCACTTTAGAAAAGAAATAAAACTGATAGTACTTTTTCTCTTTTTTTATGGATAACAGGCCCGTCATTTCGGGGTTCGATGTGGGGGGGGGGGGGTCCATTGCCCCCCCCCCCCTGACTTTGGGAAATCAATATATTTACATAAAAGCAGACGTGGTTTTTGTCATTTTTGGCAAATTTACATTGTGCATACACCCTTTGCCTCCCCCCCCCCCTGGAAAAATTCGAAATGACGGGCCTGGTGGATAACAATATGGTGTCTAAATGTTAAGGTTATATGTGTGAATATTTAGGTTAACACTCTAAAGATATTACGCATTTATTGATATATATTTTATCAGTTTTATAATAAGTGATTATTTTTTAGCGTTTCAAAGAAAAGCTCAATATTTTCCTGAATTTTTGTCATCGTGATGCTGCTTTCAACCAAAATCATGAACTATATCATATTTTGTATTAATTATGAGTTACTACATTCAAAAAAACATTTTTACAAGAAATACTAGTACACGAATGCTAAAATTCCAGGAAGCTTGAACTTTGCTAAAATGGTTCTGTAAGAACGAAAAGATTGGGGAACGCTGCTCTAAACAGTTTTAAAAAATAATCAAATTCATATGTTCGAGAACAGCTATTATGTGTCCCGAAAGTTAACATTTAATTTAAAAGAAAATATAGTTGTGCCACTGCTCTATACAATAAACCAGGGGCGGATACAAGGGAGGGGCGATGGGGGGCGATCGCCCCTACCTTGAGGGACCCTTCTCCAGGAATTTTTCGACTTTTAAGTTCAAAAAAGGCAATTCTAGATGATCTTCAAAGAGACTATGATAAGTGGTTCGGATTCGGGGCTCTGATCTGGAATTTTTTCGAAATTGAAGACCGAAACATTTGTGATAAACATGTGTTAACCAGGATATTAGGGCTGCGACATCGATGTCGATGTTTTGGAAACATCGATGTTTTTGGAAGAACATCGGTAGTTTTACCATCGATGTTTGAGGGTCGATGTTTTTCCAACATCGATGTTTTGGGTTTGATGTTGCTTTCGATGTCGATGTTTTATAATCCAGCAAAGAAAGCCCAAGAAAAATATACGATAAGCATACTCATTAAAAAGTTTTCTTGTTTAATCAAAAGTTGCAATATTAACCTCATTTGGAAAAAAATCTATAATTATTAGCAATGTTTTGTTTTCGATGTTTCTGAAACATCTCAAATTTGCTTTCACTTTTTTTTTTTACCTTTTAATTGTTTCGCATTCAGTTTTTTTTTTTTTTTTTTTTTTTTTCTTTTTCGATGTCCTTTTTACATTTCAACAAGAAATAATAAAAATATGCGATAAAATAGGTTCATATTTCTCTAACCACTAGTTGCAATTAAAGTTTTTTTAATAACTAGTGATGATTTACAGTCAATGATTTTTAAACATCGTTGTTTTGAATTTAATTTTTTTTTCGATGATGTTTTACATTTCAACAAAAAAAAAGTTTTTTAAAAATATGCGACAAAAAAAGTTATACAGTGAATTAATAGTTGCAGTACATATCTCGCTGAAAAAAGTTTTCTTAACTGACATCGTTATCTTACGGTTAATGTTTTTCCAGGAAACAAAAGATGTATCTAAATGAGTGATATAAAGAGGCGCTTGTAACGGGGAATAACTGATTAATAACTACATTAAAATATGTAAGAATCTGAAGAAAAACTGATCGATGTTTTGAAACATCGATGTTGGAAAACATCGATGTTTTTTTTGTCAATGTATCAATACCATCGATGTCCTTATTTTCCAACATCGATGTCTTAAAACATCGATGTTTTGCCTTCGATGTCGCATCCCTACAGGATATGATGTAAAAAAGGGGGCAAGTAGAAATAAATACGATAGCCCCTCTCTTGGAAAATTTCTGGATCCGCCCTTGCAATAAACCTACAGTAAACAACCCTGAAATTTGGACTAGTACTCACCTGTTTGATAAGAGAACGCGGCATATCTAATCAAAAACTAAAACATGACGTAACCAGAAGATAAGCCTTTCAGTTGCACTTCTTCAAAAGTTGAAGTTCAACTCCTTCACGTGCAAGATTAAGATAAGATTGAAGATTTGCACTTGTATCATGGTTTGAAAAAACCCGGTTTTTTTTAGAAAAAGCCCAGCCCACCTAGGTTTTTGATCAAAAACCCCGGTTTTTTCGGGCTTTTGATGAAAAACCCGCTCTTTTTAGGGTTTTTTCAAGAAATCATTTTACTATTATTCTTTATTCAAACATTGTGCACCTATTTTCAGGCCCGTCATTTAGGGGAGGGGGGGCAGGGGGGGGGTCAATTGCCCCCCCCCCTGACTTTGAGAAATCAATGTATTTACCAATAAGTGGACGTGGCTTTTCATGTTTTCCTATGAAATTGCATTGTGTTTGGACCCGTTGCCCCACCCTGGAAAAACTTGAAATGACATCCCTGCCTACTTTACTTTTCATAGAATCAGGGGAGTGCTGAAGAAAGGTCAGTGTGGACCGCCAAAAAAATTCTTAATCTGCAAATTTGGAAGCAGCATTGTAATATTGATTTTTTTTATTTCGTATTTTTTTTTAAATTGATATTGAATTGAATTTATAAACTGGAATAATTATTTTGATATACTAAATATTAAAGAAATATAAATAGTGTGAAATTCACGTATAGTTTTATTTCTAACTAGCGGTACCCGCACGGCTTTGCCCGTGGTATAAAATTAAAAGTTCATTTGTAAAATAATTGATTTAGCAGAAAAAATGCTCTATTTCAGTTATAATTCAACTATAATTCCTTCAAAGTATTATATAAAAATCTGATATGGACCCCCCACTACTTAGTTTTACGTGTAAATTGCTTAGTACAGGGTGCGCCAGAGAAACTTACTTTTTTGAAAAAATTCCTGCGCGGTGAGTTGGCTGCGTAGAAGGCCGAGAGTGGGCGCATTTGGAGCGGGAAATCTCCAAGTTTTGTTTTCCCTTTAATCAGTCGCCATCATGCTATGGTCAAAAGAACAGCGCGCCTTTGCCGTAGAAAGCTACTTTTCGAACGGCCGTGAATGCAGCTCGGTACAGGAGCATGATCGAGGAATTCTTTCTTCCCAGTCTCGAAGAAATGAACATTAGGGACGTGTGATTTCAGCAAGATGGAGCTACAGCACAAACAGCACGAGATTCAATGAATTTGGTGCGACAACATTTCCCCGTCCACCTCATCTCTCTCAGAGGCGATCTCCCATGGCCAGCACGCTCCCCAGATTTGGCGCCGTGCGATTTTTTTATGGGGTTATTTGAAATCCCTGGTTTATGTTGATCGACCACGCACAATAGCTCACCTCAAGAATAACATTCGCGACGAAATTGCCAACATACCGATTGATATGCTGCCAAGAGTGCTCACAAACTTTAAAAATCGTCTTAATCAGTGCATGCTCAATGGGGGGTCATCATTTAACCAATGTCATTTTCAAGACTAAATGAAAAAAAAATGGAATATTTCATTCTCAAATAAAAAAAGAATTAAAACAATAACTTAAGTAGTTCTGTTTTTATTGACATTTCAAAAAAGTAAGTTTCTCTGGCGCACCCTGTAGATGCCTTAAGTGCTGAAATAGTGCTTGGAGTGAGCAAGATAACAATTCAAACATTTGTATCCCTAGTTTGCTACGAAACAATGCAAAAAAATGTTTTACAATGATTAATCTCCTAAATATCGCCGATTTTAACATCATTCAGTTGATTTTTCGCAAAATATCGCCAATAGCGCCAAATTGAACCAAAAAAAAAAAAATTTTTTTTTCGCCAAATTGGCGTCAAACACTTGGCGACTAAAAGCTTGGCGACATATCGCCAAGTGGTCGCGCCAATTCATATCACTTTTGTCTGCATTGAAAACACTGATTTACCCCATAAAAGGGGTAAAACACCACCTTGGGGACATTCGAATGCAACCCCAAGGAGAGGTGCACAAAAATAAGCCAAAAGAGAAAATAAGAACAATTTTGTTGCTCACAGAAATCTTACCAAAGTTTAAAAGAAGAAGAAAGTTTTCTTTCCTAGCTTTAAAAACAAAACAATACATTTTCCGAAATGAAACACTTTAAAAAGAACAATGCAACATCGCAATTGATACGATATTTGGTTAATCTGTGCATTAACCCTTTTCTCGCTAAATGGGCGATAGGCGCGCCAAGCGTGGTAACCCTGACTATTTTGCGTAGTTTCTCTCGGAGCTTTCAACTCCGCGAGACACGCAAAAACGCGCCAGTTGGTGGCTTTTTGAAAACGCGCCAAGCATTGTCCTTAAGCACATTTTCACCGGGAAAAAGACAGGGTTGCCAGATAATTGAAACAGAAAAATACTAAGCCTCCTCTAAAAAAAATATACTACAAAATACTACTGTTTCCAAACGTTGCCAAAATCAATATTGCTGAAATGCGACATCTATGAAAATGAAAAAAAAAAAATCTGCCAAATCTTTTAATTTTGTCATTAAAGTATATTGGAAACAGGGTTGCCAGAAAAATACTACGCTCCTTATTTGGGCCGAAAAAATACTACCGTAGTATCAAAAATACTACGTCTGGCAACGCTGGAAAAAGAACGAAACAAAAATAAGGTATGAAAACGTAACCATGGTAACAACATGAAAAGTTG
Source organism: Uloborus plumipes (assembly GCA_038373865.1). NCBI lineage: Eukaryota > Metazoa > Arthropoda > Arachnida > Araneae > Uloboridae > Uloborus > Uloborus plumipes. The sequence goes on from JAXGGA010001027.1 coordinate 92,684, forward strand.
ATTTCCATTGATAAAATAATTCATTTCATCTCTCTTTTCAAACAAATTTTATTCTCGAGCTGAACCATTTTAGAATCGTTTGGCTTGCTTTACTGAAGGTAAGCCTTGAATTCCTGGATTCTAAAAACAATTATTACAACTCTCCTGATGATCGTAGAAACTTCGAAAAAACTTCATTTTGTGCAGAAAATTTCAAGCTTTCGAATGACATAAGACTTGAAAATGTGTGTGTAATATTTCTTCCCTATTTTATAGAATTTCCGCTAAGAATTCGAATAGAAAAAGAACGAAATAGAATTTTCGAAAAATCGCTTCGAGGTGCAAAACTACATGCTACAAGCTAATTTTGTGCCAAGCGGCATGAAAATCGACCGAACGGTTTTGGCGCTACGCGCGTAACAGACAGACAGAAGGACAGAAAGAAAGACAAACCTTCAGCTTTATTATTAGTAGAGAAGAGATAGAGATAGAGATACCTAATAAGTTGTCAGGAAAGGAAGATGGCAATTTCTGGACTAGGTACTGACCAAGATTAAATATTGTAATAAACTAAATAGAGTAACTAAATTGATCAATATCAATTTCTAGGATTAGTATTGAGCAAAATATTAATAACTAGCGGTACCCGCACGGCTTTGCCCGTGGTATAAAATTAAAAGTTCATTTGTAAAATAATTAATATAGCAGAAAAAATACTCTATTTTAGTTATAATTCAACTACAATTCCTTCAAAGTATGATATAAAAATTTGGTATGGGCCCTACACTACTTCCTTTTACGTGTACATTTCTTAGTAGATGCCTTAAGTGCTAAAATAGTGCTTGGAGGGAGTAAGATAACAATTCAAACATTTATATCCCTAGTTTGCCACGAAACAATGCAAAAAAATGTTTTACAATGATTAATCTCCATAATATCGCCGATTTTAACATCATTCAGTGAATTTTTCGCAAAATATCACCAATAGCGCCAAATTGAACCCCCCCCCCAAAAAAAAAAGTTTTTAAAAAAATCGCAAATTTGTCGCCAAATTGGCAAAATATCGCTAATAGCGCCAAATTGAGTCCAAATAAAAAAAAAAATTCGCCAACTTGGCGATATGTCGCCAAATTGGCGACAAATACTTCGCGACCAAAGGCTTGGCGATATATCGCCAAGTGGTCGCGCCAATTCATCTGCATTGAAATTAACACTGATTAACTCCAAAAAAGGGGTAAAGCATCCCCTTGTGACATTCAAATGAAACCCCAACTGGAGATGCACAAAAATAAGCCAAAAGAGAAAATAAGAACAATTTTGTTGCTCACAGAAACCAACAGAAATCTTACCAAAATTTGAAAGAAGAAGAAAGTTTCCTTTCCCAGCTTTAAAAACAAAACAATACATTTTCCGAAATGAAACACTTTAAAAAGAACGTTGCAATGTCACAATTTATACGATATTTGGTTAATCTTTGTGCTTTGGGTACCCCTTTCTCGCTAAATGGGCGATAGACGCTCCTACTACTGTTTCTAAACGTTGCCAAAATCAATATTGCTGAAATGCGAAATCTATAAAAATGGAAAAAAAATCCGCCAAATCTTTTAATTAAGTCATTAGTATATTGGAAACAGGGTGGCCAGAAAAATACTACGCTCCTTATTTGGGCCGAAAAAATACTACCGTAGTATCAAAAATACTACTTCTGGCAACCCTGGAAAAAGAACGAAACAAAAATAAGTATGAACACGTAACCATAGTAACAGCATGAAAAGTTGATTTCCGTTGATAAAATAATTCATTTCATTAACCATTTTAGAATCGTTTGGCTTGCTTTACTGAAGGTAAGCCTTGAATTCCGGGATTCTAAAAACAATTGTTACAGCTCTCCTGATGATCGTAGAAACTTCGAAAAAACTTCATTTTGTGCAGAAAATTTCAAGCTTTCGAATGACATAAGACTTGAAAATGTGTATAAAATATTTCTTCCCTATTTTATCGAATTTCCGCTAAGAATTCGAATAGAAAAAGAACGAAATGGAATTTTCGAAAAATCGCTTCGAGGTGCAAAACTACATGCTACAAACTAATTTTGTACCAAGTGGCATGAAAATCGACCGAACGGTTTTGGCGCTACGCGCGTAACAGACAGACAGAAGGAAAGACAGAGAGACAAACTTTCAGCTTTATTATTAGTAGAGAAGAGATAGAGAAGAGATAGAGATAGAGATATGTATTTAGTTTGTTTCTAAACTAAATGTTTTCAATATTTTAAAAGATTTTGAAAAAAAAATCCACTTAACCAACATAGTGGGGTTTTTTTTTCAAGTGGGCCCATCCGAAAAAACCCGGGTGGGTTTTTTCGGGCTGGGTCCGCTTGGCGAACTCTGACTTATATAAAACTACCATCTTAGATATGCACCTGATAAACTCAATGTGAGACATATTTAAATGCAAGCGAATTTTGCTTGATACCACTTCTCTCAGTTTTATCAGCAAAAAGTAGAATTTTATAACAGTTTCATGATGTGAACTCAGTAAGAACTGTTCCAGGATATGAACTAAGGTTAAGATAACGTACTCGATCTTTTCAGAACATATGAAGTTTTTGCCCAAAATTGCCAACTGAAGGTTTGATTGGTATTAAATTAACTTCATCGCTATTGTAACAATAGATTGCCAAGACTAAAAGTAAAGTTACGTGTTCAATGTGCACGAAACGACAATTGTAAGCAAAAAGTTACTATTGCACTTATTCGGACTCAACAGTCTGATCGTTCTATCGGGGATAAATTAAAATACAATTATTTATAATGGTAAAACATTTCATGTAAACTAATGGAAACATTCATTTAATCTTACCTGGTGACTGTTTTCTACTTCACCTTGAAAATCCATTGTATATCTTTTCTTTCAGAAATAAAAAACCGTCCTTTAATAATTAAAAAAAAAACATTTAAGTTCACAAAAGCAGCACAATTAAACATTATAGCTAACTATTTTTCTCCGTTAACAACGGTCGAGAAGCAACGTCAACAAACCGTGAAAAACATTCTAAGCCATTCTTCTTTTTTCAGCGTTGCCATTTACAAAAGAAAAAAAAAACAATAATTAGGACAAAGGGTAAATTTATTAATTATTAGAAAAGAAATGTAAAACAGCAGACGATAAATAAATTTCGCAATTGAAACAAATTATACGTGGCACTGCAGTCTGACGTTAATCTCTTTTGAAAATTTCTTCAATTACCTTAAGGGCGCTTTTCCACTTGACGACGCGACAACGACGAAAGTCGGACGGTAATACTGCAACGATAAGTACGGTGTCGTATCGTCTATAGCACTGCTTTTCCACTCAAACGATATCGTTTCCCCGAAGGGGTCATTTTCCACCGCATTTCATTTCGAAACAGCACTGTGTTCGCACGTATATTATTATAGCTGCTCAAGTTAACAGATTACGACTACTATACTTGCTTTTCCTCATGAGAAAAGGAAAACAATTTAAGAGGCGGTATTGAGTGCACTATATTTTTAAAGAAAGTTACATTGTAGGCGAGTTTTATACACTTTTCAAGAAATTGCGAAAAGATTTTAGGTGATTTTAAATATTTTTACTAAATTTACAAAGAATAATAAAAATTTAAAATCTGGACAAGGTTTTTTAACACAAGTAGTTTAATCTAAAGTGTATAATATATTTTTATAGTTACGAACAATGCTCTTTGAACTTACCTGTTTCTTTCTTGTCTGTAGAAGTTTTGCCGTCATATTCCTCATCTAAAAATCTAAAAACTTCTTCCCGGGCTTTTTCCCTGTGAATTTTGTTTTTGTATAAAATATTTCGCTTATCCCATAGACACGGTCACTGCTCAATTAATTCACACAAAATAGACACGTCAAACTTGAATGCCATGACTACTGTGTTGCTCATCGAAGAAAGTTTAGAATGAAAATTTAATATTTTTTGAAGCATTAAAAATCGTCTGCGCTACAATTAATGAAACAAAGTACAAAATAAAATGATTCAAATCTTTTATTGCTACATCTTTTATCAATCGTCTGCAAATTGAAGATTATATTTTATTAATGCAGAGATGTCGAATTTAAACGCCATTGCTTTCGTTCGAAGAAAGTAAACAGATGGATGAATATCGTCCCGATTTTAAAGGCGAGACGGATGCCATCCGACACGAATGGGACGACAAACGACAGCGTTCTGTCGGAGACGGCACAATCGTCCTGGAATCGGGAGATGGAAAAGCGCATAGTATATTTTAATGCATTTTGCGTGCTCCAATATCGGATGACGACAATCGCTTACGATTTATCGTTACCGTGTCGGTAAGTGGAAAAGCGCCCTAAGGGTACGCTTTCAAGCTTTAGAATTGCAAAAGCAACCGATTTTGAAAACTTTAGGCAGGGATTCAAGTGAAAAACCATTGCAATCGCTACTGAAGTGAATTACATTATCATCAACTTAACTTGGCACTGACGTCACTACGGGTGGAGCCAATAAGAGCTCACAAGCAGTCAGTGATCTCTTCTTATTCGCCAAGTAGGCTGTGACGTTTTATCTAGCTCGTTTTTCATAGGGAAACGTCACGCAAACGTCACGCTGACATCACGATGTTTTTATCAAGAAACGTTATAATACACTGGCGGAAAAAAAATCCCAACACCAAGAAAAAATTGCCGTATAGTAATGAAATTTGGGTAATGCAATTGTCTAGTTAACATGTTTAATTGATTAAATGTACAAGATCACTGGCTAATTTAAGCTCAAGAAAATGTTGTGCAAATGTGAAATTATGTTAATTTAATAGAGGGTGTAACCTCCAGAATTTTGAAGGCAAGCCTGCAAGCGTGCATGCATTATGTCATACAGGTGCCGAATGTCACTTTGTGGTATGGAGTTCCATGCTTGTTGCACTTGCTGTGTCAATAGTAGGGCCGTCATTGCTGACTGTGGATGATGCTCGAGATGCCATCCCATGATACCCCATACGTTATCAATTGGAGACAGACCTGGTGATTTTGCAGGTCATGGTAACATGCCAGCACTTTGTAGAGCACATTGCGTTACAGCAGCGATGTGAGGGCGAGCGTTATCCGGTTGGAAAACGCCCCTTTGAATGCTACTCATGAAGAGCTGTACTACTGGTTAAATTAACAGACTGACGGCAAATTTTCAGTCAGTGAGTTTGGGATAACCACAAGAATGCCCCTGCTGTCATAGGAAATTGCTCCAGAGACCATAACTCCAGGTGTGAGTCCCGTGTGTCTAGGCCGTAGACCGCTTGGATGCAGGCGGTCCCCTGGCCTCCTTCTGACCAATATACAGCCACCACTGGCACTAATTCAGAATCTGTTTTCATCAAAAATTACAACATATCTCCAATCCGACCTCCAGTGAGCTCTGTCGTGGCACCACTGCCGTTGGAAAAGGCAATGATTTGCAGTCAATGGAATACCGGCTAAAGACTGCCTGGCTCGGAGCTGTCTTGAAGTAAACAGTTTCTTACCGTTCCTTGGGTCACGACGGTACCAACTGCAGCTCGAATGTCAGCCGCAGATGCAGTACGATGCGCCACAGCCGTACGCAAGATTCGGCGATCTTCCTTCTCAGTCGTGCCACGTGGCAGCTCGGAACTCGATCTTCTTGAGGTAGTACCATCCCTTGCCCATAGCTTCCAATAATCATGCATGGTGGAAACATTCCCACCAAAGTTGTCAGGTTAGGCCTAGGTTGACGGGCTACGTGACCCAAGGAGGGCGTACGTGAGCGAACGATGGTGTACGTGATGGCAAAATCTGCGTACGTGCGTCCTCTAGCGCACCCGTTGACCGAAGGTCAAGGCACCCCCATAAATACGACCCACACCCGAGAGGAGGGGAGAGACCCAATTTGTGCAGCATCGAGTGAAGCGAGGCTGAGGAGGGATCTCCGAGCTGTGGATGAAAATTCGGGGACTTGGTCTCAAAAGTGAACGATACAGCGGCACCGGGAGGTTTGAGCCCGAGTGCGTAAAAACTGACGATTCACGAAAGCATATAACGTGAACTGTGAACTTGTGTTCATTATAGTGCTGATCTGGTGCATTGGAGAACTGATCATCTTTGAAACTAGAAAACTGTTTTGTACATAGTGTAAAGTGTAAATAATAAACACCGTAGTCCAGAAACCCAAACGCATTATTCATTGATGAACCATAACTGGCGCAATAGGCAGGATTGCGTTTGGGAAAACTGGTGCTGGATACCTTAAGTGAACTGCAGAAATGAAAAATGTATTGGAAGCTGCAGAATAGGTGTTAGCACGGCAAAGCAGAAAGGAGGGTCAAGCTTTAGACACTCCTAGGCCTCTACTGGAGAAAGTGTCGACCGGAAGGGAACGTCGGACAGAAAGCTGACACAGGAGGACCCCCGACTCGACCCAGCTGTACGAGTGATAACAGCGGAGAAGGAGAAGGCGCTGACGAGAGAATCGCCGAGAGCAGTGCAAGCGAGGGGAGGACCCGTCCCAGGGTGTGTTCCAGTCTAGCGTATGGTGTAGGGTAAGTCCCCAAATTTTATCTGTCTTTTTTTTGGGGGGGTTCCTTGCATGTCACCCGTATTGAGGAGTCAGGGAAAAGTTACCAAGATGCCAGTAGACGGGGAAAGGGATAGTGAAATCCAATTACGATTAAGGGAGATTGAATTAAGGGAGAAAGAAATAGCTTTGAAGGAAAAAGAATTAGAGATTAGAAAGCTAGAACTAGAAACAGGAAATAATCACCAACATAGAGAGAGGGAAACGGGGAGCTCGTCGGGGGACAATTTAGAGCGGTACCATAGAGTACTGAAATCTTTGATCCCACCTGTACCTTCGGACGTAGGAGATTTGCCTCTGTTTTTCGAAACAATAGAAGGGGTGTTTGCGTCGCAAAATGTGCCGGGAGAGTTACAGGGGCGGCTAGTCGTACCGTTACTTGGGCATTTGGTGAGGCCATTATTTGTGAATTTAAAGGCTGAAGAACTAGACAAGTATATAAAAATAAAAGAGGAGATATTAAAGCACAATAGATTAACTCCAGATGAATACAGAAAGCGATTTGATAACGCGAAAAAGAGGATAAATGAATCTTGGACACAGTTTGGGAATAGATTAAATTCACTGTGGGCTTTTTACCTGAAAAGCAAAAACGCGGAAACAAGCGAAGAAATCAACAATATTGTAGTTTTGGATAGATTAAAGGCGGAAATGCCTTGGGAGACCAAAAAATATATTGGGCTACAGGAGAAAGAGGACGTGTTTAAAGTAAGTGAGGCAGCGTACTTAGCAGAGATACATGAGAAGGCGGGTGAAAGTACGTACTTGAATAAAAATAAAGGGTATACCGAAACGAAAGAGAAAGCGATTGGAAAATGGGAAAGAAAGAACAACCCAGTAAAAACATGCTACAAATGTAAACTTGAAGGGCACATAGCGAAATTTTGTCAAGAAAATAGAGAGAGGATAAAGGCACAAGAAATTAAAATAGTGGAAGAAAACTATAGTAAAGGGCAGCAATCGTTAAATAGGAAAAATGACGATAATAAGGTTATAGCTAGGGTAAGCAAGGACTTGATGGAAAATAGAGGGAAAGGTAAGTCAAAGGTAGCGTCAGATTTAATAAAAATTAAAGTGAATTATAGAAATAAGCAAATAGAAGGAATTATTGACAGTGGCGCACAAATTACTGTGGTTAATGAAAGATTATTAGAAGAAAGGGATGCAAACCCTAATGGGAAAATTTTGTTGCAACCTGCTTTTGGGAAACATATTGAGGCTGACTTAATAAATATTCCAGTAAGCTTAGATAATGAATATAGTAAGAAACTGAAACCAGAAGTGTACATCACGGTAGCCAGTACCCCGAAGTTAAACGGCAATTTGTTGCTAACCCCCGGAGATTACGAGACTCTAGTAAGGCAGGCAGAGCGCCTTTGTCCGATCGCAGGAGAAAGCGATGAGGTGAGGGGGGAGGCAGAAGAAAGGGAACAGATAGGGGTCTGCACTGTTGATGCTGACGGGGGAGAAAAGGAAAGCGAAACCACTACGGAGTCCGATATTGAAGCACAGTCAGAAAAACAGAAATTAAAAGTTCAACAACGGCATTGTCCTACCTTGAAAGTGATTTGGGAAGAAATTAGAAAGGGAAAAGGAAATTGCACGTTGATAGATGGAGTTTTATATAATAAGGGTAGCGTAGGAGGGAGTAAGGTTGAGCAACTAGTCTTACCGCTAGATAAAAGAAAAAATGTTATGAAAATAGCACACGAATCGCTATTCGGAGGGCATTTAGGTTTTCGGAAAACGGCGGAACGAATTAAATATTCCTTCTTTTGGCCGACGATGAACAAGGATATTAGAGAGTTTACAAATAGTTGTAGGGATTGTCAGATGAGAGGGAAGATCAGGACAGCTGATAGGATCCCAATTACGCCGATTGTGAGACCGGAATTACCATTTCAGGTGGTAAACTGTGATGTGTTAGGGCCTCTAGATATTAAGTCGGGTAGAGGGCACAAGTATGCACTAACACTAGTTGATCAACATACTAGGTGGCCAGAGTGTGTGCCGCTAAAGGGACTTACGGCTAAAGAAATGTGTGGAGCTTTATTGACAATTTTCTCTAGAACTGGGATCCCGGAAACAATTTGCACAGATAGGGGAACGAATTTCACGGCGGAACTCACGGAGGAATTTACTAAGATTTTGGGAGCAGCACCAAGGTTTTCGACTCCAGGGCATAAAGAGTCAAATGGGTTAGTGGAGAGATGGAACGGGGTGCTGAGAAACATGTTATATCACGTAATGATAACAGATCCAAAAAATTGGGATAAGCAAGTGCCATTCTTATTATGGGCTTATAGGGAAGTTCCTAATGCTACGACGGGGGTAGCGCCGTTTAAATTACTGTATGGGAGGGACCCGACAGGTCCGCTATCAATTTTAAAACGAAGCTTCACGGGGGAAGAATGGGTTCCAAATTTAAAGAATAAGAGTGCGGTAGATTATCTCTTGGAGTTAAAGAGAAATTTGGAGGAAGCAGCAAAAGCAGCGCGACTAACAGCAGAGCAGAATCAGAATAGTATGGCTAAGTATTACAACAAAAGGTCAAAAATGAGAGAATTTGAGAAGGGAGATAAGGTAATATTATTAATTCCTGACAGCACGAGTAAAATGTTAGCTAAATGGACAGGTCCTGGGGAAGTTGTAGGAAAAATACCACCCCATAGCTATATAGTGGAACTGGAAGACGGAACAAAGAAGCATGTGCATGTAAATAAACTTAGATATTTCAAGCAAAGAGTTGATACAGTAGGGGTAATTTTTGAGGAAGATAGAGAAATGGGGGAAATTAGCTGCGTACCCACGAAAGCTGACTGTAGAGAGATAGGAGAAATAGGGGGCATTATTGAAAACAGCTGTTCAGGATTAAGTAAGGAGGAGAAAATAAGAATAGAGAAAATTCTGTTCAAGCATAAAGAATTGTTCAAAAACAAGCTGCAAACAGCGCGTGTGGGTAGCCACGAAATAAAACTAAAGGAAGGGGAGAAATTAGGGAAGATTCACAGATATAGAGTTCCTGAAGCGCTGAAGGACGCGGTGGATAAGCAAATACAGGATTTGTTGGAAGAAGGATTAATACGGCCTAGTAAAAGTGCAGAAGCACATCCGATAGTATGCGTTGCGAAACGCAACGGGGAAATTAGGCTATGCGTAGATTATAGGGCTTTAAACTCCATCACTGAAGCGCCGGTTTTTCCAATGGAAAATGCGAAAGAGTTAATTTATAAGGTGGCGGAGGCGAGTTATATAACTACACTGGATTTGCTGAAGGGGTATTGGATGATACCTTTAGATGAGAAAGCAATTCCCCTTACCGCATTTATGACACATAGAGGGGTATATGATTGGCTAGTCATGCCTTTTGGCCTAGTAGGTAGTTCAGGGACTTTTCAAACAGTTTTAAATGAAACCCTGGAACCCCATAAGTCATATGCGAGGGCATACATAGATGACATAGCGATTTTTACGAAAGGGACGATAGAAGAGCATTTTGCTCATATAGACGCGGTACTAGCTACTTTAAAGGACAAGCGTTTAACTGTAAATTTAAAAAAGTGTAAATTTGCGCTTAGATCGGTGAAATATTTGGGGCATGAAATAGGTTCAGGGAGGCATGAGCCTGACGCGGAAAAGGTAAAAGCAGTAGCGAAATTAAAGTCCCCGACCACGAAGAAAGAGTTAAAAAGTGCGCTAGGCCTTTTCAACTATTATAGGGATTACGTTCCAAATTTCGCGGAAGTTGCGTTACCGCTGACCGAATTGACGAAACGTAGGGTTCCCATTAACATACCATGGACGGAGGTAGAGGAGAAAGCGTTTCAAAAATTGAAGGAGCTGTTATGCAAAGCGGTAGCTCTGTACACGCCAGAGGTGGGGCGTCCGTTCGTAGTATATGCGGATGCGAGCGATGTAGGAGCAGGCGCGTGTCTCGCCCAGAGGAAAGATGAGAAGGTGCACCCGATTGCGTTTGCTAGCGTAAAATTCAATCAGGCTCAGAGGCGCTGGGCAGTGGCCGAGAGGGAAGCCTATGCGGCAGTGTGGGCATTAAAGAAATTTGAAGTGTGGACATTTGGGGCTGAGGTAGAATTGATAACCGATCATAATCCGTTGACGTTTATTACCCAGAATGCATCTCCTAGTCCGAAATTACAGAGATGGGCTCTCGCGCTGCAAAGATTCAATTTAAAAATTACCCACAGAAAGGGTAAACTGCATCAAAATGCCGATGCATTATCTAGATTGGCAGTGCAAGAAGGTAATGACGATGGTGACATCCAAGGGAAGCTCTCAGAAAGAGATAGATGTGGGGGCTACCCTAGTGACTCCTCTGGACTGTCTACAGAGCTGGTCGCCCAGTAGCCAGTTTTGGGTGGGGGGTGTCAGGTTAGGCCTAGGTTGACGGGCTACGTGACCCAAGGAGGGCGTACGTGAGCGAACGATGGTGTACGTGATGGCAAAATCTGCGTACGTGCGTCCTCTAGCGCACCCGTTGACCGAAGGTCAAGGCACCCCCATAAATACGACCCACACCCGAGAGGAGGGGAGAGACCCAATTTGTGCAGCATCGAGTGAAGCGAGGCTGAGGAGGGATCTCCGAGCTGTGGATGAAAATTCGGGGACTTGGTCTCAAAAATGAACGATACAGCGGCACCGGGAGGTTTGAGCCCGAGTGCGTAAAAACTGACGATTCACGAAAGCATATAACGTGAACTGTGAACTTGTGTTCATTATAGTGCTGATCTGGTGCATTGGAGAACTGATCATCTTTGAAACTAGAAAACTGTTTTGTACATAGTGTAAAGTGTAAATAATAAACACCGTAGTCCAGAAACCCAAACGCATTATTCATTGATGAACCATAACTAAAGTCTTTCTGCAATATCGCGAAATGAAAATCCACCTTCTCGTAGCCAATTTGTACGACCTCGTTTAAACTCGGTGAGCTGTTGATAATGGCTTCTTCGTCTTCTAAAAAGGTATTCCTGGCTAACATAAACGCAATTCGTCCAATTTCACAGAAAAATAATACACACGAGCTTCACAACACGCTTTTAAAACAAGCCTTATTTGCATGTTCTGAGTGACGCCAGCTGCGCCACACTTATGCGCGGAACACGAAATTTCAATCGATGTCATCTTTCAGTTGTATAAACACACACGCCTTCCAAATTTCGTTTATCTAACACAAGTCTTTCTTGGTGTTGGGATTTTTTTTTCCGCCAGTGTATAATTCATTTCCAGTAGCGATTGTAATTTGCGATCGCCTGTTTCACTTGAATTCCTGCCTTAAAATTACAACGGTTAGACTAAGGGCCAAATTCAAGTGAAACACCATTTCAATCGCTTCGAGGCGATCGCAATATACCGAAATTGCAATCGCTACTGGAAGTCGAATTCAAGTGAATTCGTATCCCTTGAATCCAAATTTGGGAATTTGCGATTGCATTGGTGAGTTGCGATCGTCCGTGTTTCACTAATTCCGGCCGAAGTATTTGTACACCATGAATTTGGATTATATAAGGACTCGTAATTTTCTGAACATATCGTCGGCACCATGCTAAAATTACGAATGTGAAAAATGGCACTTTTCATGAGAGCCAAAACACTGAATATATATTTTTTTTTTTTCCCCACCTGACGTATTTGACTATTTTTAATTTTTAAATTTTTATAGATAACTTTAAGTGTAAAACTATCGTTCGAAGGTGGTATTTAAATTTTAATTATTTGTAAAATTCGAACTTGAAAATCGAACTGGAAAAACGCGATTTTTAACATTCGTTATTTTAGCATGGTGCCGACCGATGTATTTACATATAAGTGTGGACGTGATTTTTGTTGTTTTCTGGTGAAATAATTGTATTGTGTTTTTACCCTTTTAACCGACGATATAACAAACCTGTTCATTAGAGGAATTATTGCTGTTACAATTCACAATAAATACTACAAGATTTTAATAGAACTAATTAGCTCATACAAATTTAAATATTATTTTGCACCACTTGCATCTTGCCTGGAATTCATACTATAGAGTAATTACAAAAAAAAAATCTATACTCATAGCAAGAAAGAAAGCATAGTCAAACATGATTCTGGACGAATAAATTGATTGCTTTCTTGTCCCCGTCAAATTTTGCAAGTTTCGGTGTCTAATGGAAAGTATCTTTCCCATTTAGCAGTAGCCAAATTAATCAACGACACCCACTGAAGATGACCGCCGCAGTTGCGATCGAAACGTATGGATTAAAGCCATTCAGACCACGGCACAACCAGCCCGGAATCCTTAACTAGTAGTATCTTTCCCATGTTTAGCAGATGGATGTCTTGCCATGCGCAGACGGTACATTCGTGGGGTACTTTCAATTTCACACTAATCTTTTAAATCTGGAGCTTTTCTTGATACTTCATCATATTTTAAGACCTTATTTCTCGACAATGGGGGATCGATAGCAAACAATTTTTTTCTTCAAAAATGTCTCAATATACTCTTTGGATTGCTATCTATACTCCCCCTACCCCCCCCCCTCCGTTTTTACACTACTTATGAAGATGTGGTTCAATGCTTTGGTGTGTGAGGGTTAGTACGATCATATTTAGATATGAATAGGTTTTTTAAGTTCTGCTTTGAGATTGCATCTACGAAGCATAAATTCTAGATTTCTCAGCCAGGACAAATAAATAAGTAAATAAATAAATATTTTATTGACATCTCGAATTTAAATTGTGTTTTTCGCAACGACGAGTTGCGATAAGAGTGGAGTACGTCTGAAAGCACTTAACCCAACTTCGCCCCTGAGTCCTAAAGTCCTTTTGCCTCAGTGGATAAAGTACTGGGTCACCATCAGAAAGGACCCCGGATCAAATCCCATCAGGGACAGACATCCGTACGCCACATTAATTAACCGGCAGCTCAACAGGCAGCTCCATTAACGCCAGAACCAAGTCACCTTGTCCTGCCTGACGGAGAAACAAAAGCTGGTGGACGCGTTACGTTGGCAGACAGCCAATCTAAAAAAGGAACCACCCAAGAACTAAAATTTAAAAAAGAAAACATGGAGCAATTTGTAATTCGATTATTATGAATTTAAGCCAAGCATTGAAACAGATTTTAGAATTGATTATGCGGGAATATATATACCTACATTAAAAGGCTCGATGTTTCAAAACATCGATGTTTTTGAGTCGATGTATCGACACTATCGATGTTTTAATTTTTCACATCAGTGCTTTCTAATCGATGTCGCCACATGTCGTCAGTGAACGAAATAGACTGAGAGGGATCGGAATTTATGAGGAACATTCAACATAGCTGATGAGGCAAATTAAACTACTATGCAAATTCCTACTATATTTTTCGAAACATTTTCCTGTGCTTATCTTATTACTGCCTAAGACGGTAAATATTTGGGAGTAACAAATTTCATTTTCATGCCTTTTTTTATTACTATTTTCGAAAATAAAGTATCTGTAAATTTAATTGTTTTCTAAAGTTTTCACACGAGTACCGATTTTTGAATTTTCAGAAGAGTATGATAGTCTCAAAGTTTAAAATAATTTTTAACTCCATTGAAAAAATTCAGAAAAATCATTAGTTCTCTTCTTTTTTTTTTCCGAAAACTAACTTTCTGACGAAAATAAAAATTAAGTGATTTCCGAAACGATTACTTTTCGATGGGAACCAGGATAAAACTATAAATTTTAAAATGAAAGGCCACAAATGATGTAAAAGGAAGATTTTAGCTATTTTCATTTGACGGGGGGGGGGGGGCGAAACTGCAATGGAAATAGGCCAGTGAAGAGAATATTTCCTATCGAAAGCGCGAAAAAAGTTCGGAGATCTGTCATTCTCTTCATTGTCACAAATGTCATGTGACTGATTTTCGGTGATATAATTTATTTGTGATCAACTATTATTACTGCTTTAATTATGTCAGCACTGGTGACGCAAAATATGTCTCGCCAAAGCAGCAATAAATATCATTCAAATTATTAAAATTCTGTGCCCTAACCGAATTTTACATGATAATCAAATAAAAACCTATTTCTTGCTGTCAGTTATGAAATATCTCTTTTCTAGCTCTATGCTGCATACCTTTTTTAACCAAGTACCACACTTATAGAGTAAAAATGGAAAACATAATGATATAAGTAGCAATTGAAAGATTGTAGTAAAACATGTTTTTCTAACACATAAATCATTTGCCAAGGCCCTGTTCTCGATAAACAAGTTCTTAAAGTCAGGTGATATTTTCAGAAAAGTATACAAATTAAACGAGAAATAAAATTTTCTGAAAACAGTGATTTGGTGATAGTTTTGAATTTTGACGAAGCGAGTGTTGAAATCTAACTGAACTTGGTGACTTTTTTTTTTCAAATGTCGCCCGACTTCAAGACCTTTTGTCTTGGTAACGGGAGGCCAAGAGCAAATTATTTATGCGTCAAAAAACATGCTCCACTCTGCTTTTCAACTGTTACTAATTTCTACACTAGTGTCCCAAAAACTCGAAGTCCCAAGGGACCAGCTAAAAGCTCTGAGTTATTGTCAATTCTTGTTATAAGAAGAACCTGAGGGGTCTTCTTAAGAGTTTGGGTCTCAATGAAAACTTCGAGATAAAGGTATATTCGAGTTATAAGGCTAAGTTATAGGCCTTATAACTCGAATAAGGTTAAGGAATAAGGCTCGATAAGTTATCGAGTCTCGACAGAATTCATTTTTTTTCCTTACATTAACGTATTCTTTCTTGGCAGGGGTTAAACTGAATTTATGGAAACGTGATAAAACAGAGGTGAGCAAAATTTACGGAGAAAGTCAAGAAGAGAGGATTCCACCCGCGTTCGTCTATTCCTCTTATGTCCTCGAATCTTATCATCACCCTGAACTAGTCAAGCGTGAAATGCGATAAAGCACTGACGTCGAAAAGCGAAGCTATAGTCCGCCATTTGTGGTCCAGTATATGCCTCCATTCTTACCCACATTCTCATTCAGCCATTTGTGGTCTCACATAAGCATTTTGTACAAGGGTGAATCAGAAACCCATTTAAGTCGGATTGGTTGATTTTTTTTACATTGGAATAACGTGTTTTTTTTTTGTTTTTTTTGACTCTTTCGCGAACAATTTTTCTTTCGTACACATGAAAATGATTCTTAATTAAAATATGTGTTTACAAATGCGTCATGAGTCCTTTTTAGCCTACTTTTCTGTTGAAGTTAAGGGAAAAAGAAATGAATCAAGACGTGAAAGGTGACATAACGCATCGGAAAAATATCGCATTATTTATTTCTTTTCTTTTATTTATTTCTTTATTCATTTTGCAGACCATTTTCTTCTTGCAAAAATTATTCATTTGAGACAGCATTTATTAATTGTTTAATTATTTTTAATTATTGACAAATGATAAAAAATAAACTTCAAGATATTTTATTTAGGAACGAGTTTTTTTGATTGATAAAATGCGTTTTGATGCCCCTTTTGCTTTTTTAATTCTTTTTTCAAAACAATTAAGGAATTTTTCTACGGAAGAACTATAATAGCATTTTTTTTATAGATGCTACAACTTTATTACTAATTTCGCGGGCCGTAATTTTCGCGAAAATGAATATATCGGTGATTTCGCGGGCAGAAAATTTCGCGAATTTTGCATGTACAGAATCGAAAGTTGAAAAAGTCCAAAGTAAAAAAAAATTCGCGAGGCCTAAATTTTCGCGATTACGAAGGGCTCGCGAAAATCGCGAAAATTAAGGCCTCGCGAATAAAAAGGCCTTTACAGTATTTTGTTTACTTTTTACTCGCCTATTTCCTCTGATGAGAGAGGCATCTTTTGTTTTTAGAAATCAGCTTTGCGTAATAAAAAGGTATGTGTGACATAATTTGCAGTCTGAGATAATTAAGGAAATATTGATCAGATGCTAAAATGCCAATGTTGGTATACGGGAAAGTAGGTTCGATTAGCTCTTGACGGAACTTCTTGTTCTTTTTGAAATTTTAACAATCATTTGTTCAGAAGTTTGAACAGTTCAAATTTTCTTAAGATAAGTGCTTATGGGAAAATTTAAGGCAAATATAGATCCCTAAATTAAAGACGAAGTTGCTTCAAACAAACTTTGTTAGAAAACACTCTTTGTGAAGATTTTTTTTTAAATTATTATTTTACGTCTCTTTAGAGTATTTTTTGAGCAGTTCAAATAGCTTGAACTTCCGCCAATGAACGATTTTCTAACAGAAACGTGAAAGTTCAATGAAGGAGAAAAAAGTTACTTATAAAAATCGATAACCATTCTTCGCACTCGTAGACTGCGAAGTTCGTAGAAAAATAACCAACTCCTGGCTCCGACTTAGAAGTCAGAGTTTTAGGAAATTCAACTACGAGTCCATCTCAGGAAAAAAATTAATTTTAACTTACTACTTTACTTTTGGAGACAGAAAATAATGGAAAATTCGAAATTCTTTATTTTTTTATCAGAAAGAAAGACCTTTGCCTGTGCAGACCGTTTTTTTTTTATGAACATAATTCATTAGAGTAGGGTGCATAACCTGCGGTCCGCTAGTGCATTTAGTTTCTTCTTGTGTTGAAAAGTGAAAAAAAAAAAATTAAAGCAACTTAGAGGATGAAAGAAAAAGCAAAAGAAGGTTTTCCTGGGAAGATTTTAAACTATACACACCATATAAAAATACTCCAAAATTCGTTTGAAGAAAGATTTCAGTAAAGAGTAGGTCTGAAAATTTCAATTTTCAATTACTAACTAGTGGACTTTTTATAGTTTTCTATGCACTGGTTCAGCAAACCTAATGATTTTTATAGTAACAATCACAGCGAAAAAAAATTGAAGGAAAAAAGAACAGCATTTTGAAATATGTTACATATTTTTTAATATGTCATTGCTCAAGGCCTATGTTTCTAACTTGAATGTTAAAAATCTCACTTGTTTGACTTTTATATGTTAAATGTTTTGGAATTTTGGTATTTTTTGTGTGTGTTTTCGATACCACGTGTGAAACGTAATTTTAGGGTTTACGTATAATTTTTCCGCTATCTTTTAGCATCGGCTTTCAGGTTACGATATTTCTTCTTCTTTTTGGAGTAGTGCATTATACAAACTATATTGAACAAGAATACAAACTTATTTTTCAAATAAATGCGAACATTTTTTAATTTTCGCACTAACCACGTGGCGAATGGATATTTTTCGTAAAAATTATCTTTTTTAGAGTACTTGTTAATTAAGCTCTTGAAGATGGAATTAGTTGTCTTGCTGACCTCTGATATATGCAAAACAAATTTTTAATAGTTTGGACTTTTGGAGCTCTAAAAATTTTTACCTCCATGATAAATCAATATTAAGGAAAATGCAAGTATGTTGAGAATTTCAATTGTCAACAATGAAGCCATACTTCAAAATCGGTGCATAATTTTCAGTCACAGCCATCCAAATGCAAATATTGATTTCATAGCATTTCTCGGAATTTTTAGTTTATATAATGTTTGTAATTTTTTGATATCATTACTTTTCATTAACACATCATTTTGTTTGGTATTCATACAATATCCAGCTAATGGAATAATTTTGTCTTCACACTGTGGCCGACTTGCTTTTGCGCTGTTGCTGTTTTGCCATGAGTTCTTTTGGATCTTATTTTGCTAAAATTACATATTGATTTTGTATTGCTGAATAAAAAGCTTATTTCTTTAGTTTCAGTAAGTGATAAAGTTCAACATTATTTCAGCACAAAATTGCAAAAATATTGCATAGATGTAACCACTTTTTCAAAACATGCAAAATTTTCAGCCTATGATGGTTAATCAACGGTCATTAGAAAGGCTAATTAGCATCCAGTAGCTCATAACCTTTTCTTCGCTGAAAAGGTTTACCTTTTTATTCTGAATCATGTATATACAATATTTTGCAGTTTCGTGTTTTAAATAAAGTTATTAATTTTTCCCCAAGAAGTCATTTAGTGAAAAGAGTTCATATTTCAATTAACATAAATTTTTCTTACATTTATTAACTTCATTAAAAAAAACTGGTGCATGCTACCAAGCTCGTCACTTTTTCAATTTTCCAGGAACCAAAGGATATGTACTCAATGCAAATTATGTGACAAAATTATTTTTAAAACTAGCTGTCGTGGCCGTCACGAAACTTTCTTCTATATCTATCTTATGAATTCCGGTTACAAAATAAAATACGTACTCGGCCGAGTAATTGGAGACAGCTCCAATTTCCCAATTATCGTAATAACCCTGCAAATGCAGAATCAATGAGCGAAATTGGAAATCATTGCAAAAGCCTTGTTTAGATAAATTGCAAACATTTTATTTGTTAGTAAAAAGAAATTGGCAACAGTTAAAAATTTCAAATCATTGAAAGTTTTCAGCTGTTTTGATAATTAAATAGCGTGAAAGCGATTTTTTAATGAATTAATTTTTCGCATTGTTGACTAAGCGCAAAAATCACCCCACCCTCCCCCTGGGGCGATTGGCGCCAAAATTTAATCGATGCTTGCTTCCATATTGGGTTAGTGTTATTCCAAATTTCATTCAAATCGCAGCAATATTTCCCGAGATACAGTAGGTGCAATGACAAAATAAGCACTTTTGATTGCTCCACCCCCCTTTGAGATATTGACACACAAATTGAATCAGCACTTGTACTCAATAGGGTCTACCTATGGACCAATTTTCGTTTGATTCCGCCGGTTACTTCCTGAGATATAGCAGTCACCACCGCGCAGAACACGTGCGATTGCTCCACCCCCCTTGGAGATATTGACAAACAAATTGAATCAGCACCTGTACTCAGTAGGGTCTACCTATGGACCAATTTTCGTTTGATTCCGCCGGTTACTTCCTGAGATATAGCAATCACCCCCGCGCAGAACACGTGCGATTGCTCCACCCTCCTTGGAGATATTGACAAACAAATTGAATCAGCACCTGTACTCAGTAGGGTCTACCTATGGACCAATTTTCGTTTGATTCCGCCGGTTACTTCCTGAGATATAGCACTCACTCCCGCGCAGAACACGTGCGATTGCTCCACCCCCCTTAGAGGAATTCGCTAAACAAAGTCAGGTGCACCAGTTCACATGGTGGTACATATGTGCAAAAATTTTTGTTCGATTTCATGCAGTAGTTTTTGCTCTAGCGCGGCCACAAAAACTGGTCACACACATACAGACTCACACACAGACACACACACACACAGACAGACATTTTCCAAAAATGGTCGAAATGGACTCAGCGCACCTCAAAACGTGCAAATCCGTCAAAATTCGACATTCGAAAATTTTCACGAAACCAATACTTTCTTCTATATATTAGATATAGAAGAAAGTAAAAAGGGACAATTTCTCAAAACCTGGGAGAGAGGGGGGAGGGCGATTACCCTTCATGACCCCTCAAAATGACAGACTTGAATACGGCCCTCCAATAGAGCTCATGTTACGTGTATGACCCTTCACTGAAAAAGGTTGTGCACCCCTACATTAGAGATTACTTTTTATTATTATAACTATTTTTTATTTATTTCAGTTTTTTTATTTATTTCATTTTAAGCAAAGAGCGGGGGAGGGGCGGGGGAATAAAATCCGAAGTACATTCTTTTTACAGTAAAAGAGAAAATCTGAAAGTTTTTTTTTCTTTTTGTAAAGTGTATTTATTTTGATGTTCTTTTTACTTTTTTTCTCCTTTTTTTTAAACTCAAAGCACCTTGCGAACTTCCGAAAAAAAGTAAAATCATTTCATATGCTTTGTTAGGGTTTTAAAACTAAAAACAAGTAATATGAAAAAGTGTTTTATTTTTTTTTATTATTTTTTTAAAGCCAATTCCTACTTAATAAAATTATTCAAAGAAGTTCACCAATCTGTAATATGCCTTGCATATAAAAATATTACTTTCAAAATCGGAGATACATTTAAATAAAAGCATTTTTCAACTATAACCGTGGTCAACAATGAATTTCCAAGTGAAGCTCACTTACATTTTAGCAGGAAATTTGTTTTAAAAAATATATATATTACGTTCTAATTACCTCGGAACATTGTAAAAATTGCTTCTGATGCAGAAATTTCTTCAATTTTACTTAATAAATTCAAATTAAAAAAGGAAGCTTATGATCAATATTACGGAAATTTTAAGGAGTTTAGACGTAACTTTATCTTGTGCACAAAATTGTATGAAAATCAGATCATGTGGTGTTCATAGATAATGATATGGAGAGATGAAAAGTTTCAAGATCCATTTAGTATACAATTTGTAAAATAATATGTTTTTCCATTTTTTGCCGGAAGCATAGACCTTTTTAAATTGTTAAAAAGTAATGAAATTTGTATAGCAATACTTTATATGTATATTACTCACATAAAATCAGGGACGATTTTTTAAATTTCTCCCATTCTTTCTCTTAGTGTGCAGCAGAGTTACACAGGGGTACACAGAGTATAGAGTTACAGGGTAAACGTTTATAAAACTGGTTTGACATTCCAGTCACGGTTGCCCACCATTATCCTTCCCCTCAATAGCCGCACAGGGGTCTACCTGACACCTGCTTCTCCATTGTAAACGGGCAGGTGTACTCTATTGTTTAGTTCTGAGGGCAAAACAGGAAAAGGTCAAAAGGGAGTCCACCGAAGAGAGGGCAGGAGTTCATCAAACGAAAAGAACTATGCGATAAAACCTATTGACTCAATTTTGAAAATCATGATAGTTCAGAATGTTCTTTTAAGAAAAAAGGGCGTAAAAAAAATCCGGAATGCGATGTTGAAAAACAGAACATATTATCAAATTGTTCGAATATTCCCGATGAGTGCAAATCAGTCATAATGACGCTTGATGATAAGATTTGAAAGAGTTTTATGAACTTAGAAAGCTGGAGAATATTTTTATGAAGTTCCTGACGTTATCATTTTCTTTTAAAAGAAAAATAAGTATAAAAAGATTTTGGAAGTTTCTATTTTCGTAAACAGCTTCGCATTGAGCTTTGTTTTGTTATGAGTCAAATATGTGATAATGTTTGTTTATGGAGGTTACTACTTGTTTTTACTAAACATTTTCATCTTGATTTATGCCATTTTTAGCATCAAATACAACATTTTCAACGCATTAATTACTGCAAGGGTGTAGAGGGGCGGAAACACTTCAATACGACACCTCAGTACTTTACTACAAGGCAGCACATTGTTTTAAACATTATTTCAAGCATTTTTATTTGATTTGGAAAACTTAATTTTACCTCCAAAAATAGACGAGCTTGACTGTGTTTGATTTTGAATTCTTCCTAAAACGCCGTGTTTCTCAAAAACCTACTCTAACCGAATAATAAAAATAGTTATTTCAAAATGTATAAGAAAATTTTTGAACACAGCAAAAAAAGGGGTGGGGGCACATTTATCCACTAATCAAACTCGTTTAAAATGTGTGTTTATGTATGTGTTTCTATTTCGAAATAATTTATAGTAACCTAAATAACGCATAATTCAGTAAACTATTAATTTTAGGAGTGATAAGTTTTAAGAAAAAATAATTTTACACAATTATAATGCAAAGGATTCAATTATATTTCTGTAGAATGCCCAATTCCCCTTGCGCACACACATCGATTAACAAATAAAACATGACAAGGAGGGTTTTACTTGTGGCATTAAAACAACTTCACTAGAGTTATTCTAAATTCGTACGACTTTTATAATGATTTTTCTGAAACCATAAAAAACAATGCTTAACTGGTTTTGTAAAAACCGTACAAATGGCCAACCGTGGAACCGCCAAAGCTGGCCAACTGATTTGTCATTAATACCGACTTCATGCATAAACGATGTGTTGCAGTTGCGCAGGGGTGCCAATCCCCCCCCCCCCCAAGCTCAATGGCGCGAATTCCCCCCCCCCAAAAAATGCTCACAACCCTCTTGTGCTTTTTATTTTTTATTTTTGCCCCTCTTTTTTATTTTATTTATTTTTTTAAATAGTATTTATTTATTTTTTTTAATATTTATTTATTTTTTTAAATTATAACTATTTTCTTTTTATTTATTATTAATTTTCTAAAAGTACTAATTATGCGGAGAACAGAATCGCTTTTTTTCTCTTCCAGACATTCCAAACACACTCACACACATAAAAAAACAAATAAATAAATAAAATAATAATAAAGAAATAAAAGAATTAATTTAAATTAAAAATATTAATTAATGAATAATTTTTATTTAAAAAAAATCAGTAAACAATTTACATAAAAAAAAATTAATCAATAGTTTAAATAAATAAATAAACAAATTAGTTTTAAAAAATCCCCCCAAAAAAATTTTATGGCGCAATTTGCGCCATAATCCTCCCCCCCCTGTGGGTACCCCTGCAGTTGCGGCTTTCTGTCGGAAAGTTTAGATATCTTGAAAATTTAGAAAGATAGCGGTGAGCTCATAAGCTATTTTTAGCCTACTTTCCCGTTAAAAATAAAAGAAAGACGAAAAAAGTATTAAAAGTAGCTTAATGCATCGAAAAAATATCGCCAAGTCCAAAAAATATCGCCAAGTTAAAAAAAATATCGCCAAGTCCAAAAAATATCGCCAAGTTAAAAAAATAAAGAGGTAAAATGAATATCGAAAAATTAAAAATTTGAAAGTAGGGTATTGAGATGGGGAATTTGTGTGTCGGTCGGTCTGTCTGTCTGTCCCCCCCTAATAACTTTTGAATGAACATTCCGATTTGGACAAACTTTTTTTTGTTGGAAAGATCTCGGCGAGTACAGCTCATTCCCATATTTGATTTTTTGATTTGAACAATTTTTGGTTCAACTTTGAGCCGTTCAAATAACCGGTCCCGCGATACTAACTTTTTAATGAACAGTCCGATTTGAACAAACTTTTTTTTTGTTGGAAAGAACTTTTCAAGGATACTTCATTCCCGTATTTACATTTCCGATTTGAACAATTTTTCGTTCAACATTGAACCGCTCAAGCAAGCTGTCACCCCTAATAACTTTTGAGTAAACAGTCCGAAAAAAATGACTGACTGTGCAGACGATTTTTTGTTTATTTATTCATTTGTTTTATTGAATTTATTATTATTATTATTATTATTATTTTTGGCAGACGATTTTTTTTGTAACAAAAATGTTTCATTCACTAGGGCATTTTATTCTTAATTTATATTTAACAACTGGCAACGGATTAAAAGTGAAATTCGAGACATTTTATCAACGGACGAGTTTTTTTTTTCTTTTTTTTTCTTTTTTTTTCTTTCTTTGATAAAATGTGTTTTGATGTACTTTGTACTTTTAATTTTTTTTGAAAACAATTGAGGAATTTTTCTACGGAAGAACTGTAACAGTTACATTCTTTAAAAGGTGCGACAAAACTTTATTTATTCATTTATTTACTTTTTATGTGTCTATTTCATCTGATGAGAGAGGTATATTTTGCTTTTAAAGGTATGTTTGACATAATTTTTAGTCTTAAATAATCAAGAGAATAATGATCAGATGCTAGAATGCCGATGTCGATGTACGGGAAAGTAGGCTCGTTTAGTTCTTGACAGAACTTCTTGTTTAGTGATACTCTGAAGTGCAAATGAGTCATAAGGTATTGGTCACACATAATCTGTTTTGATCTCGAATCGAACCATAGAGATTGCAAATAAATGTTGCCAATTGGCGAACAATCAGCTTGTGATTCGAGTTGCTATACGAGAGTAAGCGCGCTTTTCCACTTACCGACACGACAGCAATAAATCGTACACGATTGTCGCTGTCCGATACTGGATTCCTCCTGATTCAATGATGATTGTGTCGTCTCCGTTAAGCAAATATCTTTTATCTGACCATTTTTATCGGAAAGCACCCGCCGTTCCTTCCGCTCCGACCCGATAACCATTCATCTGTCTGCTTTATTTGAAGGAGCGAGATGGCATACAAACAATATCTGTTGATTGGAAAATGCAGCACAATAGACGACACGATACCGTACTTATCGGTCTGGTATTACCGGCCATTTTCGTCGTTATCGCATAGTTAAATGGAAAAGCTTTCCAATTGAAACTGGGTTCATTAGGTGGTCGATAGCTTTTGAAGCTTTCATGATGTTCAAGTGGAATTTGTTCATGAATAGCCATAATTAATTAAGTAAAAAATTTTGAAAGTTATAGATTGCTATTTTTCACCCATGCGCAGTGAAAAATAATTGCTTTGAAAGTTTATGCCTCTTCAAATTTTCGAGTTTTTTTCGAATTTATTTCAAGTTTTAGTATTATATTCCTTTGATATGCACATGCAGTCAATTTTTCTGAAATTTTGATAAGGTTTGACGGAAAACCGCACGAAAATCTGCAACATAATTGCGTAGTAAGTAAGCCAGTATCTAAAATATGAAGCTTATACCTACCTATTTAAAATGAAGGATGATCAAAACACTCTTTTTTTCCTCGATTTTTGCGGTGATTTAATTTCTATTGGAAAATGAAAATCGAAGCATACCTTTTTTGTGACAGAAGTTAAGAAACAATATATCCCTCATTTCTAGAGAAATTCGGAAAATATAAATTTTTGAAAATGTCCGAATACTAATGGCTTATATAGTGTGCATATAAGAGAATCTTGAGTGCATAGAATGCTGCACACGTCAGACAAAATAGAGCTTAGCTAGTGAATTGCGTTAAAAATCATTTAACAATTCATAATACAATGAAATTTGAATTGTATCTCATATTAATTGAACTCCAACAGTTTGGATCAAATCTTTCCATGACGATGTCAATATTGTCGTCCTAGCTTAATCGGGTGACTGATAAACGAATACCCCGCTTATACGAATGAAACATCCCGGAACCGAATATTTCCCTTGCCATAGACGCAATGTTAAAGATTCCCCGCTTAATCGAATAATAATTCTTGGAACCAACAGTATCCGTTTAAGCGGGGCCGACTACTTGATTAACATTGGCACGAAAATCAAAACCGGTCATATTCGTTTCAACAAAATAAGACGTTATTAATAATTTTATCCAAAACGAGTGCATAATAAGCACGAAATTGCAGTCCCTGGATCGAAATAGCCGAGTTGGCGGTGTATTGCATGTTCCTGCCTTAGCCCTTGCTTAGGGGCGGTTACTCACTGCTTTATACCCGAGCTCTGCATTAAAATTTACGAGTTGTACCGTACCAAGTGCGGTCGCTCGCTGGTATTCTAATTTCACATTAGCTATAAGTTTTTTTTTTTGGTTTTCTTTGCTCTATAAGAGGATTTTTGCCTCCAACTCGGCTACTTTCGTATTCCAAGCTGATGAGTACATAATAAGCACGAAATGCAGTCCATGGATCGAAATGGCAGAGTTGGCTGTGTATTGCATGTTCCTGCCTTAGCCCTTGCTTAGGGGCGGTTGCCCACTGCTTTTCATTAGAACTGTATTATATTCTCTAGATTCTAAATAAAACTTATATCTCCGATCATAATTAGAATCAAATCTCGTTGTCTAAATTAGCCACTTAGTTTGTTAATTCCTATTGGTAGGCGGAATGCTTCACAATGAAGGCTTTTCTTTCGAATATTTTGGTCCTTAGCCAAATACGGTGACGCAGTTGGATTGTTTTCTTTCGGAGGTACTTCACCCAGTTCGCTTTGAAACCGCTGCCAAAAATACCTCTTTCTTAGCAGACGATTTTAAGTATCCAGCCAGACTGAAGAATACGAAGCCAAGATACAAGAGAGAACCTTTTGTTTTAAAAATACTCGGCGCTGCGTATATTCTTCACAATTATTTTTTAAATGCTTGTAGGTTTACATTCACAAATACAAGCAAAAAAAAATTTTTAATGTAACACAAGTTCGTTTCGGGAGAAGAAAACTTTTTTCCCCGATTACAAATAGCTTAAAATAACAACTGTTCAAGACATTAGCTCAACCTGAAGTTACATTTCGAAAGGGGTAAAGGGGTATAACTGTCCTTTCTGTATATATACATATACATATTTATTTATTTATTTATTTAGTAAGATTGCCAATATTGCTCAAAACCAAGCAAAATACGGGAAGCTAGACCCAGTATTTGCAACAGCAACTAAAAGTTTTTCTTAAACGTTCATTTCCATTACAAAAACTTCAGACATAAAAAAATACCCTTTAAGATTCTAAACAATGTATTTTTTTATTTCTTTCTGAACTGGAAATGTATTTTCTCTTTTTATGAAAGCAAAATAAGGTCAAAGAAACTCCTTCCTCAGAATTCCGGTACCAGTGACATGAAATCTCAGGAAAAAAGGTAATACGTTCATTTAAATTATATAATTTGATCTTCCTCTGTCTTTATTGTCTGTATTCAGGTGCTTCTTCTATCCGGTGCAAAACAAAAAACGAAATATATGTTCAGAAAATAAACTTTCATCGAACGGTACCTCGTTCGATTTTCGACTCCCAGCGGTTTTTGGGGAGTTCAAGCTTCTGACAGACAGACGCTCATAGATTTGAATAGTATAGATTGATAGAGCCTTGCCATGGAAATATGCGTACTATACGTAATTACATAGATTTTGATGCGTTTTGATTTTACGAGCTGCCGTTTAGGAGGGTAAGAATCCTCGGACCTACCCCTCATCTAGAGGAATTCCATATACCTAGGCTTCCCTCCCCCCAACCCTAAGATATTAGTCCTCCCAACCCCCCACTAATTTTAATAAGTCGGCGCCCCTGTCATGCATCCCCTTTGAATTCGTTCTTGAAATGAGTGAGATAACAGGGCGTGATTTAGGCAAGAAAGAGCGCCGTCACAAACAACAAAGGGGCCCGACCGAAAACATACTATCAGTTTTAATCAGAAGTCAGAAGTAAAGGTTTTGTTATTTTCTCTTTGAAGGTCGCCGAAGCCATTCCCTTTCGTTTTAGCTGCTGAGAGACTGGCTGCTTCTAGATTATTATTTGTTGGTTAACAGTAAAATACATAACATATTTGCGCACTGTAACGTCACATTCTAGTTGAAAATGACTTTTTGATCAACATGAGCAAATAGTAGTATTCGTTTTGATAGTTCTTCTTCATTGGCAAGACAGCCATGAGTTCCGATAACAACATGGCAAAAGTTATTGCACACCAATACATTCCTTTGATAGCAAAATGTTTTGTAGTTACTTAGCCTATTTTCAATGTTTAAAATGAACCAAGTTTAAATAATGACATTTTTTTTTTAAACTGATAGAAGACATTAAAAAGTTAACTTCATTTTATTGAAAAAAACAAATTTTTAGAACAAGTAAGTGAGTCTCGTCACCCCAGAATTGATGCAAAAATCAGAAAATATTGAAAATGTTTTTTTCTTTATCCTGGACAGTTTGATTACTAGTTACACAATTTGGCAACTCACTTTTTAAAAGGGAGTAGTAAAAAGGGAGCAGTAGTCACCGGGTTCATCTCCCTAAAATGAATCTCTGAGTGTCAAAATGACTCACCACAAGCACCTAAACACAGACCATGAGAGTGCGCGTTTTGCCTGCAACTTAAGCTCTTACCTTCATTTTAGGGAAACCTATTAAATATCACAATATCAGTCTACTAAACATCAAGGATTATTTTTATTCATTTATTTATTTTTTTTTTTTCTGATCAGAAAATGTCATTCGTTCGGAACAAGAACAGTTTTCCAATGAATGATCTTAACTTATGATGTACTTAATCAGAGTTTATAACACTCTGATTAAGTACAGTTACATATTTTATACTTTCGTCAGAAAAAAAAAAGTTCCTCACTGAGAAAGTCGTAAAAACGAAACTAAAGTGATTCATTTTTTCGCCGCTCGAATGCGTACAGGGGCATGAATAACGCTCTCAGCTGCATTCTTTTGACCTCACAGGATCGAACTGGTTGAAACCGGTGCTGAAGTCAGCTGATGCTCGAAACGAGATCGTCACACAGTGGAAACGAGGCCATTTTGGATCCGGTGTTCTCCGGTTGCGCGGAGCTTGCTACTCTTCTTTTCATCATCTGGCATCCTCATGCATCATCGTTTTGGAGTAGCGACATTCAACCGGTGGTTCGGCGGACCAGCAATGGTTGTCAGAAAAGCTTGATCAATCCTCGGATTTTTGCTCGAATAATTAAAAAAAAATCGTTTCTCTAAAAATAAGTAAATAAATAAATAAACAAATAATAATAATATCCTGCGAAATTTCTAAGTGAATTTTGTGAATAATTTTAACAGGAAATTCTTCATCCTTGTCATTGTCGTCGTCACTTTCTTTTCATCTTTTTTAGCTGAAATTAGAATTAGTTACAGTATCATCGGAACGGGGACGGATCCATGGAAGGGGCAATGGGGGGCGATCGCCCCTCCCTTGAGGAACTTTCCACCGGTAATTTTTCAATATTGAAGTTCAAAAAACGTAATTTGGAAGAGTTTTAATGATGTAGGGGGAATGAGTTTTAGCGCTCTCCCCCAGAAATGTTTCGGACCAAAACCTTTGATTAATATTTGCAGTACACGCAGTAAAAAGCAAATAATAAAAACCAATCACCCCTCCTTTGAAAGGTTTTTAAATTCGCACTTACTTCGGAAGTGATCACATTGATGTCAGCAAATGAATAATTTTCAAATGCTTCTCTACGACAAAAGTTATAAGAGTCTGTCAACACTTGTTCTCTTGCTTTATGACTCATCACTAACTTTCGGTTGACTTCGGAGTGTTAAAGGAAATTTTCTATGAAAGCAGAGGCTGAGCTAAAAATCAACAGAAATAAAACAAATCACAAAACTATTGCTCGCTTTAAGCGTAATTTGCTCTTTATAATTAGATTACTCTCACCCCCCCCCCCCATCCTTCCCTTCGCACTATACTAACCAAGTACAGTTGAACCCGCTTAATGGAATATCGGTTAATAGAATATCCCGCTTAATGTAATACATTTTCAATGTACCGAACCGTAGTAAATCATTTCTGTGTTAAATTTCCCGGTTAAAGTAATACATTTTTTGATACAATCCCGGTTAAAAGAATAATTTTTAGCCGTGCTGATGTCGATACTTTCCCATTTCCAACCGATTTCATTCACATTTCTCGATCGTCCTGTAAAGAACAGTAATGAATGTGAAGCATATAGACGCCTTCCAAAGTTGTTCTTGTCACTTCGTTGGGGCAGAAAATGGTGATTCCTAGAATTTTAAGGGAATGTTTCGCTAGTGTTCCATACTTTTTGTCGCCCGAGTGTGTATTGTTCCTTCTGCTACATTTCCCTATTCCAAGAATGAACAATAAGTCTCGAATAAGCTACACCTCTAAAGAACCCAGCAGAAGAGAGATAAAAGAATAAAAGAGAAATGTGAAAATCAACAGGTAAGAAGGATCGTGGAAGACGACAAGGCTGTGACAAAGCTCTTCCGAGAAGCGCAACGGGGGGTCTTTTGCTGTCCTGAAATCATTTTCCAATTTCGCTTCGTCTGTGCTTATCTCTTAATAATGTCTTCTAAACAAAAAGATCTTACTTTAAAAGAAAAAGTGAATTTTATAGAATTGGCAAATGCTAATAAATGTAGGGAGTTAGATCTTGCAAAAAAGTTTGAGATATCCACCTCCGCATACTGAAGTTAATATCGCTTGTAATGTTATAAAGCGTTTCTCGGAAACAAAGCCCAATGCTGACTTTCACTTGTTTTACAAACTAGAAAACCAAGTTACTGATGACTTAATGCATTTACAGAGCAGTTAACAGTTTAAATATTCGACTTCTTTAGCAACAAATAAGTGAGTGACGTTTTAGTAATTTTTCAAAAATTGCTGCAAATCTGTATATTTTACAATAAAATAAGATCATTTTTTATCCAATTTCTAAATTTTAATGTGTTTAAAATGTCATTAATATGTTTAAAGTTAATCATTAGCTATTTGTTGATAAACATACCTGTAGTTAAAGCAATTTTTAATGATTTCTTAGTTTAAATGTTATTTAAAACGTAGTGTAGATGGGATCCCGGATAATGGAATATCCCGCTTATTAGAATAATTTTTCGTGGCAAATTGGCTATTTCATTAAGCGGGCTCGACTGTATTTTTGATTTTCACGTTAAATCTGGGTGCTCATCAGATCATTGCTTGTTATGAGCGAGTTTAACTTGACTGGACTTCACTATAGTTTTTGTATCTGTATTCTGATGTATTTTTTTCCTTTTATTTTCCTCATTATTACTTTTATTATTTCTATTTATTTATTTGCTGATTTTATCTTTTTTAATGTCTCTCATATGTGCCTAAGAACGTTCACCTCAAACCGTAAGAACACATGTAAACGATTGAAGTCATTTTTCTTGAATACTACAGAAGTTAAACAAAAGAAATATTTTATTCAAAAATCTTTAAAAAAAATAAATCCAAAAAACAAATTTTCGAAAAAAAAAAACTCTTAAAACATGAGCTCATTTTTGGTGCATGAAATTAGAGTGGCATTTAAAAAAAAATAATAAGAAATCAAATAAATTTCTCACATGTGCCGCCCCTTCCCGCTATCATACGCACTAATTTATGATTGTAAAAAAATAGTTCAAACCTATCCACTTCATGCTTTTTATACGCGTAAGGTTTTCAGAAACGTATGATTTCAATTCCGTTTGAATTCATGTAGAAAAGCATGATTTCGAAAGAAAAATTTGTTTATTTACTTTGTTTAACGATAACACAAAATATTTGTGTTGGTATTATCTTTGACGTTGTGAAAACCTGAATGATAATCGATCATTGATATAACATTATCAATCAAATAAATAAATAGAGTTAATGACGCGTTTGGTTTCCCACTGTTTATTTGTTTACCTTTTTTTTCCTGCTTTGTTTTCGACAAGTTTCCGAACTTCAATGCGTGATTTTGACTTGACTTTGTGACAACTAAGTAACTCTGTGTCAGTCACTATCTCACTATATCAGGAAGTAATAAACAATGGGGGCAGTACGTCCCTAGTTATATAATAATACATAAATACTATATTGTAAGCATACTTAATTTCATATTTAATCTTAATTATATGTCTGGGAATGTAACTTGAATAACTATAAATAATACGGGAACTTTCTACTGAGAAGACCTGCGGGGCTACTCGTATGAAGCATGTAATGCTTCCTAGAATTTTTATTGTTATTTTTATTTTATTTTTAGTTTCTTTTTCGTAGTAAAAAATTTTTCTGACAAAGAGATCATAAAAATGAGCTTTAAATTTAAGCTGAAAAAATTGCAAACAAACCCCTGCAAAAAAAGACCGTTTTTGATGTTTTTTTTAATTAAGAATTCACTGTAACATTTTGTTCAAAGCTTTGTATTTATCTACTATTTAGCCATATTTCGATACGAATAAATGGTTTTGATAAAAGCACAAAATATTCTTTTTAACCAATTGTTTTATTCTCTTATCATAATTAAACATTTAAAAATATATTTAATGCGGTCAATTTTTTTAAATTTATTGATGACTAACGGCTGAATTTAAAAGTGCGCTCTAAAAAGATAAACGATAGGTTTTACCGGATTTTTGATCATCTACTGCACATATTAACATCTTAACTGTGTGATATTATGAATTGAAATAATTTTTGTGAATAACAGAAAAAAACTTTCAGTGATATGTTGGGATTTTTTTAAATCAATAATGTCCGCCATTATTGCTTATTTTTATGGCCAAACATGGCTCCTTAACGACTTGGTGTTTCTATTTCGTGAAGACCTCATTTCACTTGTCATTTCGAGCACTTTTCCAAGGAAAACCATGACGTCACGCAGAAATACAGGCATTGTAATAGATAGAGTAGTTGTAGTTCCTCCATCTGCTAGATAGCTCTTTTAGAACTTCCTACTCAAAGCTTTGTTCGTACATATAGTTTGGAACTGCATTGTTGGGGACATTCCTAATTTATCTAAGTGACGCACTCATGATTCATTTCATTCTTTCAACCACAATGTACCTGCTGTGTGTGCTTTTTCCATGCTCGAAACGTTTTCACGATTTCAAAAGAAACACGATTGTCGACATTATGTTACAATAAACCATGAGTATGATAAAAATAGAACAAACAATAAAAAGAGAGTTAGAAAGCATTACTAATTACAAAAATTGTAAACTTGTCAATTTAAGTTTTTCTATTGAAGGGGGGGGGGGCGGGAGCGGAAGAGAATCAAAAATATACATTCTTCTCTCTGTAAACATTTTTTTGCTCCCTTTTCCACCTTTTCGCAAGTGATGCTGTTTATTATTATTATTATTACTACTATTATTACCATTACTATTATGATTACTATTACTATTATTATTATTATTATTATTTTGAATCTTCGTTTGTGACGAATACAAATATCTTTGAAAGTAACATTGCTTGATGAGAATGAACTTTAAATTTGGCATCTGGCTAGGTGGCAAAAGAAATACATTCCTTATTATATCTGTACACAAACTCATAACATAAGTGCATTAGATTTCTCAAGCTGTAGGGTAGGATGGATGCCCCCTTCTGTTCTCCAAAAGCAAACCTGATACTTTTGTCATTTTGTGGGAATAGATTTTTTTTAGCAATGAATTCAGAATGTCATATAATTCCTCCTTAATTGGTATGCTCTTTATTTTCTCTCAACTTTAAATTTAAAAGCACGTATATCATCTATTTTAAATTTAATTGCACATCTGCCAAAAACACTTGTAGTTATTTAATTGAAGGGGCTAACTAATTAACACTTACAGTTCTTTAACTGATAAAGGTGATATGTGACAATTTTACCATGGAACCAAACTTGCTTTTTATCATGGATGAAGGTAATAAGTATTGGGGATGCACCGATAAGCAAATTGGCCGATTACCGATTAATCGGTTGTTGATAATCGGCCGATTAATCGGTTGAGCCGATTAATGATAAGGATGATTGTTTTTTGCGCTACCAATTTTACTATCACTGTTTTTTCTCTTATACAATTCCGAGTTTAGAAATAGTAAGTAATGTATCTTCGAGAGAAGATTTTTTTTTTCTATTTTCTCACTTTCACAAAATAATTTCAATATTTTATTAAATATCTTTGAACCAATTATTATATTATTGTCAATAATATTACATTAACACATTGTTAATTCTGTTAATTGGACTTAAAAATTCAAAAAAGGGGAGGGGGAGTCTGTGATGAGCACCCCAATTTAGGGGTACTTTTGATTTAAATTTTTTAATAGTTAGTAGCAATTTAATTCAAGACTTTTATCTATTCTTTGAAAATTAGAGGTTATCTAAAAGCACTGTACTAAGGAGAAAATTGTCGCCACAAGAAAAATGTTGCAACATTGTCTATGTATATTTATTCGAAGTAGGAGGATTATTTTACAAAAAATTTTATATCTACTGTGAGGATTAATATTACTGTTAATGAAAATATTCATCATAGTTTCTTAGTGAAGATATACTTTGAAGAATAAAAATGTAAAAATTTTTTGGCCGATTAATCGGCTGGATTTTGCCGATTATTAATAATCGGCAAAGTGGCCGATTATGGCCGATTAATCGGTACTGCCGATTAATCGGTGCATCCCTAATAAGTATATCAATATCATGTCCCGTTAGTCACAGAAATGGTTGGTAGCTAAGAATATGACCCCGTTTTACCCGTTGAGAAAAATCCATCAAAAAATAAATAAATAAATAAAAATAACGCAACATTTTTTTTGAAAGAGTTTTTTAGAAATTAAAAAAAATGTCACACATCACCTTTATCCACTTGCCCCATTAATTATAATCTTACTTGTTCAAATTATTAATATCCGATTCACAAAATCAGCCAATTTAGGAACTTTCGTCATTAAAGAAATTGTGTTCTCTCTTTCAAACGGGGCTGTGCGGAGCGCGGATATCATGGCACAGAAAATTTTGACTCTCAGTTTTCCAAAGACGGATGCACCTGGGCTCTCTTCAATTGGGAAACTGCCTTATGAATTTAATTTTGCCGAGGGCATTCAAAACCAAGCGAATATCCAAGAGACATTTTACATGCTGCATACTCACAGGACATGGGCACTGACGATTTCCGTTGTCTCGAAAATCGTCGAGATGATCAGAACCCGGGACCGAATCGTAGAAGATCAATGCTTTACCATCAACGCCACTCAGCCAGGAGCTGATTATGGCACAGGCCAACTAGGCCTGGGACTGGGGCCTCATCTTCCTAAGGGGCCCCTCATTTTCTAAAACCTAATTCACAGCACTAAAGAATTATGTATTTTTAAGAAAAAAATAATGATTCACAAATTGAAAAATAAAAACAATCTCTTTTGCTACTTTTTCTCTTATTTAGTCCATTTTTAAGTAAAAGAGATTTCTTTCTTGCGAATTAGCTGCAAAACTCTTGAGCTAAAATGAATATAAAAAAGCAGTACCAGGGCTAGACATATAATGCATACAGTGCAACTGCATAAGGGGGCTTCCAAAGTATTGTCGGCCTAGGGCCTCACTTTTAGTTAGTCTGGCCCTGCACCCAGCTGGCTCGTTCAAGAATTTAACAGCGAAACAAAAGTTATAATATTGTCAACCCTGCTTTTCTCCGTCGTTTTCTTAAAAATCCTTAATTTTCCTCATTGTTCATGATCTCTCGATTTCAACTGATCTTCAACTCGGGAATTTTTTTTTTTTTTTCATGCATTGTTTGCATTTGACTAGCTTCGACCATTTAGGAGAGTAGTAAACTTTCTCAGATAAAATAAAATATTGACAGTAAACTGAAAAACAAAGCGTCGACAACAAATGGTTCCAAAAACGGAAGCAGAACTAGCTTTCACATTGAAAACGGAAGGATGCTCGAAGCACGCTTCCTTTCTTGGTGGAAAAGTTCATATCCACAGATTACATCCATTTAAGCCCCCCCCCCCTTCCCCAACAAGGGCGGATCCAGCTTCTGGTGAGGGAGGGGGTCATTTCAGAAAGGGGGAGGGGGTCAAAGTGCAATTTTTATGCAAAAATGGGGAGTTTTCGTCAATTTTTTCGTAGTAAGTCCCAAAAATGCAATTTTTTGCTATACTTCGTGGGTTAAAGGGGGAGGGAGGGGTCATGACCCCCCCCCCTCTGGATCTCCACCTGCCCCCCAACCTAATCATTTTGTAATGTTTTCTACAAAATGGGCGATTAAAATCTGAACATTAATCAGTTATGTATCGATGATGTAAATATCACTCAGTTTTGCCTAAAAAGGAGTCAAAAAGGCCTATTACTTTGGGGGACCAAAAAACCTTTCAGGGCCAAACAACAACCCGTCATTTCGAATTTTTCTAGTAGAAGGGGGAAGGGGGGACACAGGGTATGTAATCAATGTAAATTACCAAAAACAACGAAAAATAACGTCCACTCATTTGTAAACACTAAAATCAACCAAATTAGAAGGGACCTCTATTTTCTAGAGGGGACCAAATTAGATTGACTTCCTGATACTCCAAGTGATGTGCTTAAGGAAAAAGTACTTGTTTCAATAGTACAGTTGACGCCGCTTAATGTGATCACATTTGGACTCAAATAAGTTGCTAACAATAACCGACCGAATCCAATAAGAGATAAAAGTTAAATGATTATTTCTGCTGATAATTTTAATTCATGTGTTTTTTAGAAATGAAATGAATCAGATTTTGGTCTTTCACAGTAACATATTTTGTGTGAAAGAAAACTTTTTTTTTTTTCGATGCTGAAACTCAAAAAAATATGCAAATGTAGCTACCGAAAAAATATAATAACGAAGAAAACACATCAAGCAAATACAATGGGTATATTATTGACATGCAGGGAAAAAATCGTCGATTGTTATTTATTTGCTGTTTTTAAGTGGCAAGTCATTTATAAAACGTTCGTAAATAATACTACTTATTTTTCTTTCATTTCTTTCACCACAACATCAGTTACCTAGTTTTATCATTCCTCTATTAGTTGCAATTTTTGAATGCTCTGAGTATTGGCACTAAGATTTTAAAAGTCCTCCATGCTTTCAAGTTCAAGGACTCTTGAAAGCATTTCCTTGATGATGCCTTCATCATAATTCAACATAAACACTTTTTTAGCAAAAACAAAAGATAGAATATAAAGCAGTGAGTAACCGCCCCTAAGCAAGGGCTAAGGCAGACACATGCAATACACCGCCGACTCGGCCATTTCGATCCATGGACTGCAGTTTCGAGCTTATTATGCTCTTATCAGCATGGAATCAGTGGCGGGTCCAGAGGGGGGGCCATGGGGGCCATGGCCCCCTCCGAGAACCCAGAGAATTTTTTCAAAAATGAAAACTAGGTCTTACATATTTAAAATTATATTAACTGTCCTACTATTTTTACATTGAAGCAAATATATTTTTTTTTTATATTCAACCTTTTCAAACAATTCTTCACACAGTAACATCCTTTTAGTTAATTTACTTTGTGAACTAAACTTTTGCTAGAAAAGCACTAGAATATAAATAGAGCTGTACAGTGTGGCAGCTCGCAAAGTGCTACATGAGCTACTTTTTTCAGTTCCATCCATAAGCAAATTCTGTAAAATTTCAACATTTAATTTTATATGTTTTTAAACACTCTGCGGTATTGTTTTATTCGTGACAAATATGATTTGCTATTGATTAAATTGATTTGGTTTTATTCTCCGAGTAATGTTAAAAATTTATTAAGAGTTCATGAAAGATGAAACGAATATAAAAGAACTTTCAAACCATGCTCATACGGCATTTATTAACAAAATTATAAAGAGGTGAAGGCGGCTTGATATTTAAAATAAAACATAAAATATATCCAAGGCACCACTCTGAAGCAGCAATTCAGTCCAAAATGTGAAAAGTGTGTTTAGTGGAGCCGCAGACGTATGTATTTTAAACAATCAAATGAAAATAATGAATTGGACATTGAACATTTCACTATCTAAAACATCCATATGATTTTGGAAAAGAAATACTCAGGGAGAGTTTCCCATAATATACAGGTATATGTATATTTTAAGTAAGTAAAAGAGAATAATGACGTAGCCAAGGAGGGATGGAAAGGGGGTTCCAAAGCAATTCATTCCTCTGACCTGACCAAAGGTACTGTCAGCAACTCATCTTATATTTTTAAACAGTGTTCTCTAAATTTCAGGCATGGATTAACGTTGGCTAATATTGACTGCGATTGTCTTGTTTTATTTTGCTAAAATTTCTGCTACATTTGCTTCAAAATTGCAAATGAAAGTAAATTTACGTGTTTGTATGTTAGGAAATCTAGATTTTAACCGTATTCTTTTGTTTATAACTAATGTATGAAGTTTCATAGTTAACTACTGAAGAAGTTTTTGCCAAAGCACTTTTTTCATAAATCAATCCCTCCCTCTTTCTACATACACAGAGGATGGCCCCCTCCGAGAACTTGTTCTGGACCCGCCCCTGCATGGAATACGAAAGAAGCCGAGTTGGAGGGGAAAATCCTCTTATAAAAGGGGATATAAGAGGATTTTTGCCTCCAACTCGGCTACTTTCGTATTCCATGCTGATGAGAGCATAATAAGCTCGAAACTGCAGTCCATGGATCGAAATGGCCGAGTTGGCGGTGTATTGCAAAATACAGAGGTTCTTTTTTTTTTCATTTCGTCGCTGATTTAACCCTTTATGTCCCAAATTAATTGAACAATGATTTTTTATGTTTTTTTGGTTTTTTGAGTTGCAAATACATCAAAAAACATTTTTCCAAGCTTAAAAATTGTGAAATTTTTGGGGGTCTAAGGCCCCCTATGCTTTAGGACCTCCAAGAAAACTGTTTTCGATCGCAGGTACCATCTTTCGGTCACTCAGCGAAGTAAAAGAAGTGGTACTCAAAAGCTTCAGCATGATTCCAGCCATTTAGGATTCATAATACTATAAGCGGGATTTCTGAGTCCCGTCGGGACATAAAGGGTTAAGAAAAAATTATTTTCTGAATGCGAAATCAATAAACGGAGTTTTGATTAATAAAAAGCGATGGTGTTGGAATTAACTTAAACACAATCAGACGTGACTCGGTGATTCTGAAAACATTAAACGACGCTGAGATCGACCTTAATAAATTATTCAATTGGTTTTTTTTTTTTTTCATCATTTAGGTATTGCTTGGATTAAAAGAAAAAAAATAAAAGAAAGAAAAATAAATTTGTCATGGGACGTAATTTATGATTAAAACACTTTTGAAGAGGATTTTCCCAACATTTTGACTTTGAACACTGGTCAAATATTTAAGTCAGAAAAACTTTTTTAAATTTAAATGTGTAACGGCAACTTTGAAGAATTACCCCAATAAATTAAATCTGATTTCGTTTCATAGCTAAACTTTTTTTCCTCACATTTAGTCGATGCACAATACTACTTTTCTGCTTTTAAAGAAGAATCTTGACATGAATAATGTATCGAAGATATAAATCTTGCAACTGAAAAAAAATAAGAAAGAACAAATTACTCTTCGAATACTATACGCACGTGATTTTCGCATGATAATAAACTCACGTTGTGTAATTATTCATTGATTGATGCTGCGAAACATTGCGAAACCCACCCTACGTCATACAGCTTACGCATGATAACGGAAACAGCTGAGAACTTCTAAAGTTTACATTAATGATTAGAATGGCCGTTTTTTGTTATTATTATCTCCGGTCGAGCCATAAATATCGCCAACAGTTTAGAACCGCAGCTATTCACTCTACCGCGCAGTCGCCAGCGCACATCACTTTTTCCTCCGTTCCCGCACGAGAAGTGTGTCATTCCGCTAGAGTGAGGTGTGCCCTCTACTCGCTTTGGTACTACCGCAAGCTTACGTTGTATGGGTGAGTTGAGCACCAATATTTGATCACTTTTCATGAAAATTAGCTTTGTTTCGGCAATTTTAGTGTAAAATCTGCTATGATTATGTCCTATGTTTGCTATTTTTGCAGTATTTTATGTAAAGGCGAACTTTTCGTCACGATTATGGTCAAAAATACTGCCATGCTACGCTGTGATCGAAGCATTTGTTTTCGTTAAAAAATAATAGCATTTTCACACTAATGCAGAAGAAATGCGATATAAGTTGATTTAAAATTATCTTTTAAA
Source organism: Uloborus plumipes (assembly GCA_038373865.1). Taxonomy (NCBI): domain Eukaryota; kingdom Metazoa; phylum Arthropoda; class Arachnida; order Araneae; family Uloboridae; genus Uloborus; species Uloborus plumipes. Next base: position 132,296 of record JAXGGA010001027.1, read on the forward strand.
CAATAATTTTGCGTATCGCTAGCTTTTACAGCTGTAGCTTTAGCGCAAGAAATAAGTAAATATTTTTTTTTTCCAAAATATTCCTTTCATCCTTTCAAATTAGTCCTACATATTCGATTTCAAATCAGTTCCATGTTCGCTTTTGTAACTTTCATTTTAATGTACTAAAATTTTGATGAAAACGGCTGCGTGCGAAATAATGGATGCTTTGGACAATTTTCTACGCAGCTTTTTTCCCCATATTGATGAAAACTACTATTAACCAAAATATTGTGTTTTGGAACGTTTCCTTTGAAGAAATTTGAAAATCAGTTCCAATTCAGTTGGGAAAATTCTTTTAAAAAAAAAGTGATTGGAATTTCAGATATCTGTTTGTAAAAATGCAAACATTTAAGAGCGATTGGTTATTAAGTGCTGTTTGTGCCAATATTTTATTATCTTTTATTTTAAGTTTCCCAGTTAAATTGCAGGCTTATTGTTGCATCCTATCTCACCTGAATGAAAAATAAATATTAAATTTGCTGTGAATCAATTCTTTAAGTTTTCGAAGGGTTCAGGAAGAAATAATTAAAGTGGTAAAATAGGAAATAAATAACATGAATAATAGAGAAAATTGCAGTAAATATATAACAAAGCTACATGAATTTGTCAGCTTTCATTACACTTGCTTTGCCATTGGCTGTTGGGACAAGCTTAAATTTTTAATTGTAACAAAAATGAGTAATAGAGTACACAGCAGAATCTCGTTAATACAGACTGATTGGGAATTTAGGTCGTCAAAATTAATAAAAGTATGGGTAAAGAAAAATGACCTATAAATTGAGCTGAGGTACAAAAAACCTACTAATAGTGCACAATTCTTGTACTCTTTTTTTTTTTTTTTTTACAATTGCTACTCTTATTTATAGTTGCTCAAATTTTAATCTGAAAAATGACGAAACAATTGTAATTGTAAATATTGAAATAGATGCCTCTTGCTAATTATTTCTTAGATAGAATGTCTCAAGTGGTGTAAAAATTGTCTGTTGCAAAATAATACTATCTTAATTTGATACAGATAGTACTAGATAAGGCAAGAAAAATTTACATGAGAAGAGAAATAACATCTAGGGCTAGAAAGGGAATGTTTTTTCCCCTATGGAAATATAATATTTTGCTTTCTAATTCAATATTTAACGTACTATTACACATTTTAGACTTTCTTTTGTGTGTTACTACAATGATTGGAAAATGATAGTCATTCAAAGCATGTGAACTTCTATACATCAGAACCAGACAAACCAAAGTCCATTTTCCTTGTTTTATAGGCGAGCTCAAAATTGTTTAATGCATACAAAGAATGAGGTTTGCACTCTGTTAATGAATCCTTTTTCCTACTTCTTCCCAGCTGTTAAGAGAATTGAAGTTTAGAAGGGGACATATTAAAAATTAGTAACTTAAAGGGTTCTGTTGGAATAGATTTTTTTAAATCCTGTTTTTCATTTCTTCTGCCATTTACATAGTTTAAAAATTGATTGTTTTCCATTGTTGGCTATCTTTGTTTAATGGAACATTTCAATTTCAGAGACACTGGACGAAAATTCTAATCGACCACATGTGCAGCGTTTGAAAAGTTGTACATTTAGTATAGCTGAGAAGTTTTCTTCAGAATGGCCATCTTGACTCGAGGATCAACTTCAATATGCCCCTCTTTTCAGGTATTGAAACGTAGTACTTGATATGTTTGTAATGTATGCACATGCAATATATTTAATCTGTCATTCTTTAGAGGTGCTAGTACAAGATTTTCTGCATTGCAAATAATAAGATTTTTGGCTAGTTTAACTTTGATTGAAATGAGACACAAATTTGCAACTAAAATTTTGCACTCACATTTAATTACAAGGACTTTTTTTCCCCGCATACATATCTCTATAGTAAACAGTCTTTTTTTTTTTTCTTAGTCAAATTATCTTAAATCTTAAGTCAGGGTTGGGTTTTTGACGTCAAAAACCAGTTTTTGACATGACACGTCGAAAACCTGTCGAAAACCCGTCGAAAACCTGTCAAAAACGTCGAAAACCTGTCGAAAACGTCAAAAACCTGTCGAAAACCTGTCTAAAACTCAAATACAGTGGTTATTGAGATTTTTTATAATATATATAAACGTATAAGGTTTCTCATCCTGAAAAATATCAAATAAAATTTATGCATCTTATCAATCAAGTTTAATGAACATTAAATTAATAAATTTAATGAAAATTATTTCTCATTCTTTTAAACTAGTTTTGCCGTGAAAAAAGTTAAATATTAAAACTTAAATCCAGCTTTTAAAGTAGTTTTGTTTAAATGTTTACATAACTATCAATTAGTTATCTTATCAATCAAGTTTAATAAAAATTAAATTAATAAATTTAATGAAAATTAATTCATATTCTTTTAAATTAACTTGTTATGGAATGAAAAAAAGTTAAATATTAACACTTAAATCCAAATTTTAGAGTAGTTTTGTTTAAATGTTTTAATAACTATCAATTAATTATCTTATCAATCAAGTTTAATAAAAATTAAATTAATAAATTTAATGAAAATTAATTCTCATTCTTTTAAATTAACTTATTATGCCGTGAAAAAAGTTACAAATATTAAAACTTACATGCAGTTTTCAATGAAGTTTTGTTTAAATGTTTAAAAACTATCAATTAGTTATCTCATCAGTCAAGTTTAATAAAAATTAAATTAATAAATTTAATGAAAATTAATTCTCATTCTTTTAAATTAACTTATGCCATGAAAAAAGTTAAAAGTATTAAAAGTTAAATCCAGTTTTTAAAGTAGTTTTGTTTAAATGTTTTAATAACTATTAGTTAGCTATTTTATCAATCTAAAAATCTTTAGATCATCACTTTAACCCTTTCGCTACCAAAGGGACATATATGTCCCGCAGTTTCAAATAACACTATGAGCTAAATATGCTGTGTATTATTGTGAATGCATGTCCCGCTGGTATTCCTTGATATCACTGACAATATTCAGTGTAATTTTCTTCCTTTTTCAGAATTTTAACAATATTTGCAATATAACTGATATGTATTTAAGTACTTGTTTTATTTTTTTCTCAGAAAAAAATGGCAGTGAAAGGGTTAAAGTGATTTTTTTTTTTTTTGTTTTGAGTAAAAGCAAAACTAAATTAATTAGTACTCAGTGTACAAATCTGCTAAATATTTTTGATCAAACTATTTTATTTATTTATTTATTAGTTAAAATTTATTATTTCAAATTAAAATTAAAAAAATCACTTGTAAAAATTTATTAAGTATACCCAAGACACACAGCACTTAATTAATGTACCCACTTCATTTTTAAAATAAAAAAATCTGTTACAGTAATTCCTCGAAGCAATAAAGTCATATTCAAAAGCCATATGTTTGATTTTTTAAAATGCTAGTTACCATTATTTACTCCCGATCCCTTCAATTATGATTAGGATTGCTTATTACACTTTATTTTAATAACCTAAAACTCCAAAAGGTTACTTCAGTGTCTGAAATCAGAAATTGTCAAATTCATTTGAAAATGTATTTTGATTATCAATATCAAATTTAAACATGTTTTGGTCAGAAATTTAGGTTTTTGACAATTATGTCAAAAACCATGTCAAAAAGGGGTTTTTGACATGACGGTAAAAACCACGGTTAAAACCGGATAAAACCTCCGACTGTCAAAAACTTGCCAACCCTGTCTTAAGTTGACAAAAAAGTTTCTAATCTCTATAAAACAGCATTTTTGTAGTTTTCTTTTTAGATTTTCTTCTGACTTATTTTGGAATTAATGAAATCTTTAATTGGTAAAAGTTAATATTTGTCACCAATATGATTGTTTTTTTTTTTTTCTCTCACTTTTCTTGATAAATTTGTGAAAAGAGTTGCTAATTCTTTATTCTATGTAATTTTTATTTTAGCAATATAAAATAAATATCAAATGAGTGATTTTTTTCCCCGGAAACAGTTTTTGATTTTTGTTATTTTTAGAAAAGCAAATTTGTTTCAAATTGTAATTGTTAAATTTCAAACATATGCCTTTATGTCACAGGTTAAAAACACTGACAATGTTAAAATTATATACATAGTGCTAAGAGTTTAGACCTTTTTTTAGATGTCAATCATTTACACATTCATTTTTTGACCTGAAAAAAGTTTCTTGTGACCCTAAACAGAGCTCTGCCATTCTTATTGCTGTTTTTGCTTCTTTAAGATTATTATGAAATTCATATTTAGTGGTAAAATTTTACATCGAACATTCAATAAAATGTGAACTTTTAAGATTTTAAATTTAATGTGTGCTGAGATTATACATTTGTAATAATTTACATCTCTTTTCGAGAAACAATTTTAAAATTTCAGGTAATTCTTTAAATTGCTTAAAGCTCTAAAATTTTGTTTCTAATATTTCGAGCAGTTTTCCGAATTTGATTTTCTTAATATATTAGTGCTTTGAAAGTCTTATATTTATGTTCATCTTTTTTGTTATAGGCAATCAAGCCTGGACCTTGGAACAAACTTGATCCTACCTGACATTACCTGGAACCTCAAGAATGAGGAAAAAAAGGTAAGTTACAGAAAAATATTTCTGAAATATGTTTCTTGAGTTTTTAATTTTAGTTATAGAATTATCATCCTGCAATATATTTTATTTTTTTACTACTGAAAACCATAAGATTTTTTTTTCAAATCTAATATTAATTCTTTAGTAATTCATTTTTAATACCTTTTGTGCTTATTTTCATAAACAGAAATTGGATAAGAAAAAAAGTACTATTTATGTTAAATGAAAATGGAAACCAATTTGGCTGCATCAATCATAGCCCACCTGGTAAAATTAGGGAACAAAGGAAGAATTCAGTACGAAGAAAACATAATTTAAAAAGGGGGGGGGGGGAGTAATTTACCTTTTTTTGTCACATGTTGAAATATACTGGAAAATTCCCAGTGACAATGATGACATTCATAAAAAAATTTTAGACCGACAGTATACAAAATACTTGCGTCAATTTAGATAACTGATACATAGTTTAAAGGAAAATTTGAAACACATTTTAAACTTTTTATGATTTTAATATTTTTGCAAGGATTAACTTCGTAATAGTTTATTATTTTTACACTTTTCTTTTTGTATATTTACCCTAAAATTTCAAACATATGTTGTATTAGATTTCTTCTTGTGAAGCACAAATATTATACTTGGATAAATAGCATTTTCTTGTGTTTTTTTTTGTGACATTCTTAATCATGATTCTTGTAAACATGCCTTACAACCAACATAAAGTTCCAGTGATTCCACCCACAAACACTAGCGTTAAATACTAAATTACACTTTTTGTTTGGTATTCTCTAAAAATAAATAAGATTTCATCAGATACAAAGTACTTTGTATTAAGTGGGTTGAGAATTGTTGAACACTTTACAAAGTAGATACATCTAAACCTCAATACAATAAAATAATAGTTAAATCCTGCTATCACGAACTCTCAACAGACTAGCTTAAGAGATTTCTATAGCCAAGGGCTTGCTCAATTTTTCAGGGAGAAAACAATGCTTCATGTTGCAAAGATATTTCTAATGAACCTCTAATTACATGATGTTTCCAACTGGAATTAGGTAACAAAGTGAAATTATTAGCATTAACTATAGTGTACTCAATGACAAAAAAGTTGATAAATTTAGAATTGTTGTAAATTTATCCATAAAATGGAAGAAAGATGTCGCAAACTTTTAAATTTGAAAAACATTTTGCAAATTTTTAGTCTACTGTTACAAGCAAATCTACAGCATGTTTATCTGTAGTTTAAGCCCCAAAAAATTGTTAGAGTCATCAACAGCTAATTAGAACAGAAATAGAGGATCTTGGACTTGTTTCTTCTTCAATATACACATAAGTTCTCTTATAAGATAATTTCTTTTTGACATAGCCTTGCAAAACATCATAAGCATTAAATCTTGCAATTAAAGAGGCTATTTATTAAAGTGTCCAACAATTATTGTTGATTCTTGGTGTATGAGTGAAAGATGTGATTCGATTATTTATCGTTTTCTGTTTCCCCCCTCAGGTAATAAGAGACTTTCTCAGTGAAAGTCCGCAATATGAAGATGCCAACCTTCTGCCTGAACCGAAATGGGGGAGTGAACCAGAACACCTGGAGTTCTCGTCCCTCGTAACATTCCAGTTCTTCTTGCAAGAACTTCGGCTCATTCTCGGGGCGGAGTTGGAGAGTCATCAGTACAACACCTTCGGCAGTTTTTTGACGTTTTATGAAGCTTTCCTGAAGCAAGGGCAGCCTTTGGAGGATTTTTATAAAAGCTATGAACCTACGATCATTCCGGAGAGTTTATCCTGCGTTGGGTTGAGTTGTTCTTTGGTTGAGATTATGAAATCTACTTTCGAAAATTGTTATTCTGGGTTGAAATCTGCTCTGTTTCTTGCGTCGTGTGAGGAAATGGTTATGAATGTTGATGAGTATACTAGCTTTTCCCCACCTTCTCAGATAGGTAGTGTTAAGGAGCATGTTCTCGTGGTGTTGAAAGTTATGGTTGAAGGGAGGGAAGGTTTTATTGTTTTGGATCCTGGTTATCATGTTAACATTCCTGTTATTATCATGTCTGATGGCATGTACCCAAACACTGGATGGTTCCTACTCAGCGAGACTGCAAAATCAAAAAAAGAGTATAACTATACTGTTGAGGGTAACTACATTCTATGGCATGTTAAAGAAACAAGAAATGGAAAGATTAATAATTGGACAAATTTAATATATATAGGTCAAAAATTTAAGAGTTATATCACAGTTTCAGAAAAAAGAAATTTAGTTTTTAATTTCCGTACCCTTGTCGCTCGAGATAATAAACAGCCTGTTGCTGGCTTATATTGTAATTTGGAAGGAGACGAGAAATTTACATTCTTTTTCAATGATGATTCCTTTAACCGGCAAGAAGTAAAGATTCCATTTGAATACTTTCAAGGCACTAGAGAAAATAATGTCTTTGAAAGTGCTATAACGTCTTGCGTTATGCAGTTAGGATTCAATGAAGGTCTAATATCGGAAATGATAGTTCGAGTAATTGAAGCTTATTTCAACCCTGATTTTATGCCTTTTGTTCGAATTGTGAACCATGACATAGATCAAGAATAAATTGCACCCTTTGTTTTTCAATTTTGTTATTAATAAATTTTTATTGCAAATCTAGTTTTGTGGTGTTGTCTTATGTTAATTTTTTGCACATGTACTACTGAAATGTCCATGAAATTACAGCAAGTAAACTTAATCAAATAATTTTCCAAAATGTAAAAAACATAAGATTACAATGATATTGAACAGTAGGGTGGGGCGAAAAATAAAAAGTTTTTCAGATCAACTTCTAATAGTTGCCAAAAGTTGTCTTTGGTGATAGTTAGCTTTTGTGCAAAATTTGAGAAAAATCGATTAATATCTTCAGGGGGCGCTGCGATCGCAAAGTTTTACCATAGCTTTGTTATGGATTTTATGGTTAAAATATCAAAAAGAATGCCTTTAGCTAGTCTCTTTGCGTTTTTTTTACGCAAAAAATGTTTTCATGCATTAAAAGCATATGAAATGACTCACAAACATTGTTTTATATGATATATTTATATTTCAAAAAAATCACTTTTTTTCAAGTTTTTGTTTCTTTTTAAATGCTTGAAATATAAATATATCATAAAAATAATTTTTTGTGAGTTATTTCATATGCTTTGAATGCATGAATATATCTTATGAGTAAAAAAATGCAATGAGATTAGCTAACGGCATTGTTTTCCATATTTTAACCATAAAATCCCGATAAAAGCTATGGTAAAACTTTGCGATCGCAGCGCCCCCTGAAGATATTAACTGATTTTTCTCAAATTTTGCACAAAAGCTAACTATCACCAAAGACAACTTTTGGCAACTATTAGAAGTTGATCTGAAAAACTTTTTATTTTTCGCCCCACCCTATTGAACAGGTAAGTCGGAAACGTTCTATGGGGCGAGAAAGTCGGAAGTGTTTTTGATGTGTATCAAAAAATAACAATCAGGCCCACTTTTCCAAAAGAGGTGTCTTTACTACCCCTCTTAAACCCTCTGAATTAAGGGACTGCATTTTTTCTTCTGGGAAATCTAAATTATTTACAGTACATCATTTTTATCTGGGACCAAAAGCATTGTAGAGAATGGATAATCTACATACTGGTACGGGTAATTAGCAGTCTTACCATTTATTACGATAAAAGATCAGTTCTTCTAACAAAATTACATAGCATTTTTTACAAGATATTACAAAATATTTTTTTCAGATTTTCGAAGTCTTTTATTTTAGTTTGTCAATGTTTGGCTAATTCTAAAAGAAATAGAATTTTTCTGTTTGATAAAAACTATAAAACATTGAAATGAAATTTCTTGATTTGGTCATAAAAATATGTCTTTAATTTTTTATAGTTTTTTGTGTATGAATATTTTTAAGACCTAAAGTTCATGCTCGGGTTAATGATACTCCAAAGGGGTTGCGTCGGCCGGAAAAACTTGGAAACACCTGAATTTGAATTTAAAGAGACCCCTGAGCATTTCAAGTTTGGATCTAATGAATGAAGCTTTTTTTCCACTGTGAGAACAGTGATTTCAGCATAAGTTCATGGCAGATGACCTACCTTTAGTACACTCAATTACTTTAGCTCTTGAAAATCAGTATCAGAGGGATGTTCTAGTGTAAGAGGGAGAGGTGTTGAACATAAATTGCAAACTTTAGTCGGTATAGAAACTTTTTTTCTCAAAGAGAAACTCTTGCTATGAAGTGTTTCTTTTTTTAACCATAAGTGCAGAAAAAAAATACACAATAAAAAGCAATTCTGATCTAATCCTAAAAATGGGATTCAAGAGTGAACTAGCACCCCTGAATATGCAAATTTTGGCTAGGAAACACATTTGCTTCTCAAGATCATTCTACAAGCGCATTTCATGCACTGAGTATTGGAAATAAGATTTGAAATCAAGGCTATGCATATTCATGCATTGGATTCTAAAACAATGGTAAATTAATATATAAGAAATTTTTCCTACTCAAAATTCCATCAAACATTCTAAATATTAAAATCGAAAAGAGGACATCTCTTTCACTCATTTTCCATTCTATTCCTTGCAAAAAAAAGCGAATCAATCACAATTACGGTACTTAGTTTTGTACATTCCACTCACTTAAAATGAATGTCACTACTCTTAAAAATGTCATTGAGGATTAAAGAAACCCTGCCTATGTATCATTCAGCTTAAAAATGGTGTAGCTCCTCGTAAATGATTTTATCATGCCTGATTATATAAAGTAATTTGCAAATTTTTCTGTTCAGCTACTATAAGTTATCAGAGTTGGTTCGGGTAAGGGTCACTCCACCAAAGCAGAAATATCCATACATTTTTTATTTTTCTACACTACTTAAACTCATGTCACATTTCAATGCTGTGATTAGTTTTGCTTTTGCATATACTGTCGTCCCCGCTTTAACGAATACCAGCGGTTCCAAGAAATATTATTCGATAAAACGGGGTATTCGATTAAGCAGGGATCTTTAACATTACGTCTATAGCATCGGTTCCGAGATATTTTATTCATATAAGCGGGGTATATGTTTATCCGTTACTCGATTAAGTGGGGATGACAGTATTTAGGTTAGTTGAATCCGTGAGAGCAAAAACATCAGTCTCGAAAATTCGTTTTTTATGGAAATGAGTTGTGGGAGGCAAGATGCATGTTGATATCAAAAATCACCTCAATCAGGTTACTAATTTGAAAGTTACAGGGCCTGTTATATGAATGTTGACCATAGAAACAATGCCAGAATAAAGACGTTTTTTCTTTCTCCTGAACAATTTGAAGTTCTTGACTGACCTTTTTATACTCACCGACTCAGTTAAGCAGCATGTTTAAAGGTTGGTTTTTACTATTTTTTTTACGTTGATGTTTTTTTTTTTGTACAGTTTAACCTGAAGTACACACTGCAATACGAATTTTTACACAATTATTAACTAGTGCTGCGGAGTCGGAAGGATTTTGGACCGAAGGAGTCGGAGTCGACGAAAAAGACGTCGACTCCGACCACATCCCATTTGGATGAAATTTTATGGTAAAAAAGCATGTCTTTGAAACTAACATATACAAATTTTCAGCTTCCAATATCCAAATCATCTAGGATCCCTAAAAAATGGTGGCTCTGCTTCGTGAAACAAATTGCTATGTTTAGGCTTATGTTGCAAAAAAGTTTATAACACTCTAGATCTAAAACGTTAAGAGATTAAAGTGCATTTAGTTGCTAATATGGTCAAAAGTGACATGAAATCTAAGCAAACATAATGCAAAAGCTAGTACTTTTTTTGGCAAAGTATTTGTTTTGAATGGGTTACAGTTGCAGAGCTTCGATATTGATTTTAAAAAATATTTTGTCATCCAAAGTGGCTATTAAAATCCTTCACGGGAAAAATAGCCGTTTTTCAACCTTTTATAGATGAAGTATGCCACTTTCAATCTTCTTTTTCGTCGGTACAATTGGAAAGAACCGATTTTTTCTATTAAAATAGGTTTCTTTTTGATTGTATTCTTTTCGTGTATAGTTTTGTTGTGTTTTTGCAATAAAATATACATTGAATGTATATATCTTTGAAATGACGGACCTGTTTTCAAATATAGTATTTAGGTTGCACTTAAAGTGGAATATCTGTATGAAGCATAATGAAAACGCAAGTGAATAAAAAATATTTGCAGCAAAAAAGCAATGTGTTAAAATAAAGTCTGGTGATTTAACAAGAAAAGGATTAGTTTTGTACAAAGTCAAATGACAAAAAGGCACTTGTCTTTTGCTCCGGAGAAAATGTACTTTTTGAGAGGTCACAATGACCTCCTGCGACCTTCAATTGGAAAACCCGTACTTGCTCCCCCCACCCCATCCCTAACGTGAGTCCTGGCTACGACCATGAATAAAAATGAAACTTTTATAAATGGACTTCATATTTTAACCTTTGTCTCTTGTTTTTCCATCTTCACATTTGGGAAAAAAAATAATTAAATAATAAAAAAAAGCAGTCGGAAGTCTTAAAAGCCCGGAGTCGGAGTCGATCATTTTTCCTCCGACTCGCAGCCCTGTTATTAACAAGTATTTATGTTGAGGGGTCCCACACTTACCCTGCAGTTTTCCCTATAAGGGGTAAGTGAGTCCCTCACAATAGTGGAGATTTTAAAATAAAAAGCAACTATGAAGAAGAAATATCAAATGTGAAATAAAAGATGATTATAGAGAAATAGAAGGAATTGGTAGCTCAGATGCAGGACAGACTGAGCAAATTATGGACACGATTTTTAAGTATATTTTCGGAATTACAGCATATATTACATATTATTAAGTGCTGCAATACGTTCAAAAGAAAATAGTTTTTTCGCCCAATTATGTTCAATTTCACAAATATACAACGTGTGAGCACCACCATGCAAAATATGTTTCTTTTTCTGTTCACCTTTCACATATCAACTCACGTGCAGTTCAGAAAATGTTTTTTGAAAAATCATGTGTATCATTTATGCTCCTCTTATATATTATTTCTCTTGCCTCTTTTCAGTTACCCTACGAGAACTTCCTTAGTTCTTTGTCAAATTCTATGACTTACCCCTCATTTTAAAGCTAATCATGCTGTATATTGACGAAAAATTGACCCAAAGCATAAAAAAAAAATGTCGTCAAAAATCTGTTTTTTATTACACATTACTTGCCAATCAGGGTTCTTGCTAGGGAAAAAGTAAGGTGGGATTTCTCACTGTGTGACCAAAATTTTTGGTAGGATTTAAAAAATAGAAGTGGGAGTAGTTTTTTTTTAATGCTAAAATATTTTATATTAGTACTTATTTGAACAATGTATTTGCATATCATACAGCACAAAACTATCATTCAATGAACAATCGTTTACTAATGAATGCTTGAGCTTTCAATTAACCCAAAATATAAAGCTATTTTCAGCCTTTTATTCCTGTTTCATACTGGCTAAATTCTTAAGATTTTTCTATTCATCAATAATAAAATAGGAGCTAAAATTCATGGTAGGCCATTTCATCTATATTGACTATCTTCTTAAAAGAAATATGCAAAATAGAAATATACTAGACCAGAAAGTTTGCTATCTTTTTTTTTAAATAAATCCATTGAATGATAGCGATCAGCTGGAACAACCTGCAAAGGGATTTTATTGAGTGGGACTTCAGGAAAAAATATGGTAATCCCACACCCTAGTGTCTTAGATGCAGTAGCACTGTTGGACGGAGTGTGCGCCAGAAACCCTAAGATTGTGGGTTCGATTCTGTTATGGGTTTCGTCGCATTTGATTCACATTTTTCACCGATTAATTTGGATCCAAATTTCAAATCATATATAATTTTTAACTCATTGTAAGATTTTAAACCAGTTTTACTGTTGCATTAAAACCAGAAAAGAAAATTTATTTTAGCATAAATAATATTATTTAAATGCACTTTTTTTGTTAATACTACATGCCTGTTTTTAATACTTCATACTTGTTACCTTAATACTTTTCTTTTATGATTTCATTTTTCTTTAAAACAGCAGAAAATAACTCATTTTGTGCCTGTTTTTCGAAAAATTACTCTTAAAAAATTGAATTTTTGAATTACTGCTTTTCGGCACGAAAGTTTCGCCCGGATCAGCTAGTCCTGCATAATCCACACACATATATTCAAATAGCAACAAAAATGGAGGGGAGGGTGATAATTGAGAGGGCTGGAGTTCTAATTGAGCAAAACACTTGAAGCAAAAAAATAAACTGCTTTGTATGAAAACAAACTTAGATAGTAGAATTAAAGACATAGAACTAAATGTGATGCAACATAAAAAATTCATATCCAGTGAATCATTTTCATTTTCTGTTACCATTCATAACATTTTTCATTGCTAAGTATGAAATAGTGATTTTATTGAATTAAAATCCAACACAGAATAATATATATTCAATAACTACTGCTTCACTTTTCAATAAAATAAAAGAATTATAAAATAAAATTCATTTATTTAAAAATAACTATGTACAAAACAGGTTTTATATACATTTACTCTGCATTATCCCCTTTGTAATGCCTATATTCGGGTTTCAACTCCCATGTACTCTTGTGAGGATTCTTTGCATTGTAGTTACAAATTTCTTTCAATATTTCTTTTAAGTAAGGCTGAAAGAGTAAAAGATTAATTATCGATTAATTCAAAAGCAAATAAATTTCAACTGAAAGTACTTTCGTAACAATAACTGCAAGAGAAAAGAATTATACATCCTGGAACCTGATTTTAAAAAGTAATTACTATTTAAAGTTTAATCAGTTTTGATCAATTTATCTATATGTAGAAAAAGAAAAAACTCCAGTTTCATGCAGCTGCTGTTAGGCAGTGTTAAGGTTCATTCTTTGCTTGTCATTTCAGTTTCTGTGAAAATAGTGATTGATCAACAGAATTCATTCGGTGTTTTATACAGGGTGTATGAGAAAGAAGCATATTTCATACATTTGGCAATTTTTCTTTTGAAATATCACTAAATATTTAATTCAATAAAAATACCAAATATTTGCTATACATTAAAGAAACATTTGGGGATGCATATTCGAATATAGCTTGAAAATACATAAAATTGTTAAATTTGCATTATATTTTATTGTTTTGTTTATATTTCAGAAATGTTCTCATACTTTGTTCATAAGTATAAAAAAGGTTTAGCTAAAAAAATAAAATATTTCCTTGTAAAATTTTTATAATAAACAGAAAACTTTTCAAAACCATCTTGGTTCGCTATAGTTTCGTAAAAAACTAATTATTTGAGTTTCAAATTATACATTTTTTTTAAATTCAGAACAAAACATTTAAAACATCACATAAATATGTGGTTATCAATAAAGTGCATGCAAATACTATTGAAGAATTTGGATCCGTTAAAGTAACATTTATATTTTCAATAGAATCGTAGTTATGTATGATACTATCGATTGTTTTTGAACAGATTTCAAAAATTATGCTTAAAAGTAGTCTCGAAGGTATTCAAAGGTTTAAATTATTTTTTACTTTCGAAAGCAATTTCCAACTAAAATTTTGAAATCAATTCTTTCTCTTTTTTTTAATGTTTTTATTTCCACACAAGTAAATTAGTAAAAAAGTTATTTTGAAATATAGCCCAGTGTCAAAAATACAAAAATCACTCTAAATAACTAAATAAATGTTCAAGGCAAATATTTCTCAGTAAGTTCTTTTTCATAGTATTTTCAATTGCTGTAGAAAGAAAAATTGTTTAAAAATTTTCAGATTAAAATACAACAATTAAATTTCTTACAACTGGCTGCTTGGTAATCTTTTCTAAATCTTTAATATTGTAATACTGATGTTTCTCAAATGCAGCAAACAGCATCTCCATAACTTTATCTTTATCATCACGTGCTTTCCTGCCTTCGGCTTTCTTCTTTTGCTCATATTCAATCTAAAATAAAAAATGAAATGTTCTAAACAATAATTTTACAAATTTTAATCTATTACTGTGATGCAAGTATGAATAACTACTTTACCATTATAAATGCTATTCCATAGATGAAATAAATTGATGAAAATTGGAATGTAACAAATATCATTCAAAATGAATGAAAAGGGAATTTGTTTTAAACATATGCATTTCAAGGAGACATAATATAACACTTCATAAACTAAATTTTCGTACCACTAATAGACTTCAAAGACTACTGAAATAAAAATTACTACAGAAGACTTGAATTTTCAGGGTTCATACTCAAATTTGAAAATTAAAAGTAAGGAGTTTTGCAGGAGTTCATTTCAATTTTTAAGGACTCTGTTCCAGTAGAAAGACATTTTTAAACAACATATTTCAAAAAATATTTTTTACAACTCTTGTGTTATTGACTTTTGCTGTCGTACAATATATTGAATAGCATACTAAATTGAAAGTCAAATATGCATTTACTGTTTCGAGAATGCTAGCAGACTCATATTAAAAGTTGAATACAGAAAGGGAGGCGGGGGGGGGGGGGGGGGGGGGAACCATTGAAAAATATTTCATTTCAAAAAGCAATTTTAAAAATATAAATGTAAAAAAAGACTAATTGAAAATTAGTATTTCATCATAATTAGAACTAATTAATAATCTCGTAATTAGAATCGACATGAAAAAATTATTAAAATCAAATAATAATAAGTTAACAAAAAATAGTAGAGGCCAAAATAAATTCCAACTTTCTTAAACCTATTGACGATTGTCACTCTTAAAGAGCACAGAATTTCGTTTAAAACTTTTTAGCTTAATAATTTAAACAAAAAACAAAATGAATTTTAGTAGTTTGCCTCCTGACAGAGTCAGTTCAAGAAGGGTCTACAGGTAATGTAGGAAATTATAGACCTGGGAGTCTGACTTCAGTGATTTGTGACTAGGACCAGCCCAGTTGGGCCCAGAGCCTGTTGCTGGTCGTTTATATTTGTATAGTAAACATCATAAATGTAAAACATCTTATTCCAATGGTGGATGCTAAGAGAGCGCGATTTTTTAAATGAACGAGTACCACAGGGAAGAAACGGCTTATAAAAGGATTCACTAAAGTAAAATTATTTCAAATTTTTCATTTTAAAGCTCTACGATAAACTATTTTATAGCAATCAACTTAATTGAAGCAAAATTTAACTTAAATCAGTGGTTTAAATTTTAAGATTTTGGCAATCATAAAGAACACAGAATTTTGCTTGAAAACTTTTAATTTACGATTTCAATAGAGATAAAAAGCATTACTTATTTGCCCCGTAACAAAGCAAAGAATACATCAAAAATCAGAAAAATTCGATTTTCAAACCGGATGCAATGAGATTGCATAATGAAGGCATCAAAAGTAAAATGAAGGCATCAAAAGTATAAAAGCGGCAAATAAAACAATTTATCAAAGCAAAACAATTTTAGAATGTCATTACAACAGGTCTACATGATGAATAATTGATATAATCGTCAAAAATTTTGAGTAAGGAAAAACTTTCGTATGTGAGAAGATAAAAACATAGCAAAAAATACAGGATTACTTGTATTAATACACGAAGAAATATCGGAATGTGGGTATGATACCCGACTACAATCACCCCTGAAATTTGTGGTAGAAGAAAATATTTAAGGGCATGTATTAACAGAATAAAAAACAAGGAGATTGTAAGGAAATAATGCAAAAATTCAGGAGTTTTAAGGGCCCTTATTTTCTCTTGTTAAAAAGCAGGAGTTTATAAGGAGTTTGCAAGGAGCGCACAAACTTTAATTTTATGAGTAAGTTACAACTCTGTAAAATTTTAAAATAAGGCAAAAAGAACAAGATTTAAGTTAGCAGGAAATTGCACCTTACCCATGATTGTTTTGAGGAATAAATATTTCTAAGACTTGCGCAAAATAATTTTGAATACTTTTTATGTTTGTATAGAGTATTCAAGAGCGTCAAAAGCCATATTAGATCAAAGTTTATTTCATTATTCCTTTTTAGTGCACAGTATCTTAGCAAAGGTTCCTCTCACTTTAAAAAATGAAATTCTCCCTTTTTCCAGAAGAAATTTCAGACCTAAATATTGAGTTTAACTTTATCTATGGTTCTAAAATATATAATTTCTTTGAAACATAACTAACTATTTAGTCCTCTTTTTTATTAGATCTTTAATTCTTCTTTTTTCTGATACTGATGCTTATATCAGCATATATGCATTTATTCTGGTTTCAACACAGCAGCTAAAGAACATAACCTACTCTACACAGCAGTTTATGATACAAAAGCTATATTTTTCCAGATATGTTTTCAAATTTTCAAGTTTTTGACAGAAATAATGCTTTTCTATTACATATTTGATCTAAATAAATTTCCTAACAGTTCCAAGGTTTTCCCGACTTGCAGAAATTTTTAGGGGAAACATCTTCATAGAGGATTCTTAAGCGCCCATCAGGCAACTCGTTGAGGCCCTGCCCATTCACCTCCTCATTTCTAATAATAATGATTGCTAAGCTGGGACTAGAACTCATCATATTTTAATATTTAACTAAATGTTTTATTGTTTGCCTAAGGTTTGCCTCTTTCATTTTATGAACACAACAAATCAAGAATAAAATTTTTGCAGCCTGGATTTTTAAACTTTTCAGTCTGTGCTTTAAAAAATATTAGAAAAACAATACTTATTCCACTAAATAAAAAATGGGAAACACAACGAGACAGCAAAAATTGTGCTACAAGAAGAAATACGAAACTGTCAGTCATAAATAAAAACACAAAACACGTTAAATTATTGAAAACATAAACAATGCACTGTGCATCATAGAAAGTTAGAGGTCAATACAGGATTTCTTTTACCAAGGTCCTATTTTTTTGGTAGTTTATTTTGTGAAAACCAATACGTAATTTTGAGAAAAATAGTTATGGCTAGAGATGTTTCCAATCTTTTTTGAATCTTGGATTTTTGTGAAGAGTCCATTAACGGAACCAATTTCTCTCTAAACTGACCCCTGAAGGTGTATACTTCAAATTCACTTACATTATGTTTGTGATCAGATATTGGTTTGAAACTCTGGACAGCTTTTGCCAACTGTTTAACTTGTCTTTCAGGTTGACTGGCCTTTAGAATAGATTCTCTGCGATGAAAGGAAAGAAATATATAATTATCTCATTCAAAAACAGTGAAGGATATAAAAAAAAGTTAATTAAAACCAGTAATAAATAGTGAACATTGAATTTTCAGTACTTGTATTCAAAAAAATATTTTAAATATGATTTTGCTTTTGCCAGCCTTAACTACTTAAGTTATGTGAGAACAATGTGCTCTTATGCAGCATTTGTAGTTTTTTTAAAATTATTTGAATTCAGTTTTTAGAAAGTTTATTGCTTACTATTCATGAGTTTATCTTTGGTGTAAACTTTTTTTTAGGTTAAATGAAATTTTTTGAGTAGAATTTTTTTTCTGATATCTAAAAGGACTTGGGTCATTCCGACGAAAATTATACAAATCATGTCTGAAACTCTTTACTGAAGATTATCAATTTAAATAATTTCCACCAACTAATCATATTTTTTTATTGAGTTTCCATTTATTTGTGTATAATGAAATGTAAATAACTAGTACATGACTCATTTATGAAAGGATATTAAATATTTTGATCACTTTTTTTAACAGAGTGGACATATAACAGAGTGGACAAATAAGCCTTTAAAAATATCTGTATAATCAAAGAAAAGTTAGAATCACAGAATAAGCATAAAGTGGAATAAACAGCCTAAAACTGTAAGTCTGTCTGCAATTTCAAGAAAAAATTTTTTTTTTTCATCATGAAATCGGCTCTAACAGAGTGGACATCCAACAGTTCAAATTAACTATCATAAGAAAAGAATGAGGCTCACCCTGGTTGTTGATTACATAATTCAATGTAGCAAGCTAATCACGGCAGTTATATTACTATATTTCTAAAAATATACATCAGATTGAATGCAATTATTTATTTTATTTCCAAAAGGCATATAACAGAGTGGACAATTCGAAACATAGAAAATTTAGGGACATGGATAAATAATAAGTGTTTTTTGGGGGGAATTTTTTTTTTCACTTGCGTAATAATCTGCAGAAATGGTGTCGGAAGTATCTTTTGTGCAGCGCAGTGTAATTTATTTTGTTGTTCATTTCAGTTTAATTTTAAATCACATTTAAAATTCTAGCAATTTGAAGCTGGGACACGTCATTTTCTCTTTCTTCTGACAAAGATAATTTTTTTTGTGTCATTTTTAAATGGATTCTACCTAATCAATTGATACTTGATGGCACACAATTAAATGGAGAACCAATAAAAAATACACTTAATGAGTGGTAGTTATTAAAATTTATTTTAAAAAATTCTAAAGTCTCGGATATGATTTGTACCATTTTCGTCGGAATGACCCTTAGAGAAAAAATCTGGTATGGACCCCACACTACTTCCTTTTACGTGTAAATTTCTTAGCAGTTGCCTTAAGTGTTAAAAAAAGTGCTTGGAGTGAGCAAGGTAACAATTCAAATATTTACTACCCTAATCTACCACGAAACAATGCAAAAAATATTTTGCAATGGTTATTTTTCTAAATATTGCTGATTTTAATATCATTTAGTGAATTTTTCGCAAAATATCGCCAATAGCGCCAAGTTGAACCCAAATTCAAAAAATTTTTTCGCCAAATTTGTCGCCAACTTGGCGATATGTCGCCAAGTTGGCGTCAAACACTTGGCGACCAAAAGCTTGGCGACATGTCGCCAAGTGGTGGCCCCAATTCATATCACTTGAGTTTGTATTGAAATTAACATTGATTTACCCCAAAAAAGGGGTAAAAGACCCCTTTGGAAACATTCGAATGCAATCACAAGGGGAGGTGCACAACTAGACCCCCTCAGAGCCTACATACCAAGCTAGAAGTTTCTACGGCATACAGTTTTTGAGTTATGCGAGCCACATACGCACATACATCAGCACATACGTACATACAGACGTCACGAGAAAACCCGTCGTAATTTACTCAGGGGTTGTCGAAATTGATTTTTCGGCTGTTTGTATGTTGTTAGGTACATATGCACGTGCTGACAGGTCGAAAAAACTACGCGACATTCATTCAGGGGTGAGCAAAGTCAAAATTTAGACCGAAATTTGAGTGAAATTTTTTTCGTGATCACAATACTTCCTTTACTGCGTAAAAGGAAGTAAAAAAAATGACGTAAATGAAAAACATAAAACAATTATTTTTTAAACCTATGTATTGGAGATTTTACATTCGAATTTATTACTTTAGTTGGCCCAAATAAATAAGTCAATCAACTAAGCAAATGAATGCAGTTGAAATATACTAAAGTTTTTACACAAACAATTCAATTCAAATTTTAAATACTACCTTTTTAGATTCATATAACGTTGATCTGCCAATGGTCGGCATTCCCCCTTCTGCAGCACATGGCCACCAAGTACAAGCTTACCTAAAAGAAATAATCAGAGAATCAATGAAATACAAGAGAACCATTCAAGAAAATAATAACATTAAAACTATCAGGAAACAAATACAAAACAGTTTTTATTTATTAACACATTTTTCTTTAGAGAATAAATAATCCATCTGCTAATAACAGGCATGAGATTGCTAAAATTGGAAAAAAGAGAAAACTCATGTGAGATAGAAAATAATGACTGAAGCAGCATGTTTACAATTTTTTGATATTTCATTAGGAGACAAATTCACTAGAGAATTACAACTGTTTTAGTATTCTCAGTGGCTTTGTTAACTGTTAAAAAATAAACAAGAGATTACTTTACTTTGAGTTGAAAAGTATTAAACTAATGCATAAATCTCTCAATCAATGCAATATGAACTGATTCAAAGATTTCGCGCATTTACTAATGCATAACTGAAATATTAACTTGAGATTTTATGTATACATTAAAAAGGTTGAAATACTTGGGAGAGGAAATGTAGAAAGCAATTTAATAATTGACGGTTTCAAAACTCAGGCTGAATAATGAGCATCGAATTTCATTAAAAAAATTTCAATTGTATGATTTTAATAAATATAAAAGTTTTCCTTTGTTTCCTTCTTAATGCGGCCTAAAGATCAAAAATGCAAAAAACATGAATCTCACACCAGATGGACAGATTAATAATTATTGACCCAACAGAAGCAAAAATAAAATTAATCCAGAGTCAGCATTTAACTTTTTCACATTGATTTATTTAAGTACCACATTGTTAATGGATTTGGGTTTATTTACTGGTTTTCCTTCCTTTAAATATTTCACATAACTTTCAATTATTATCTGAAACTACAAATTAGGAAATTCATATATTTGCTTTATAAGCAAGAATATGTTTAGCAACCAATACCTGGAGTATCATTTGGTCCACCAGAATCACCATTTTCAGGACCTAGAAAATTAATTTTGAAGTCAAACAGTTTTTTTTAAATATTGATATATTTTAACATTAGTACAATAAATACATTTTATAGCTCCAGAGTAAAATAAAGTAACTGTTATATATATAAAAAAAATGTATACAATATAAAGGGAGGAAAGATTTCTTACAACAGTGATTTCCATATATATTTCTTTGGAAGCAAAATGAAGAATATATAACTTCTAACCCCAATTTTTCTATGTATTTGCAACATAATTTTTATTTTTTCTTGTTATCTTTTTTAACCTATTTTACCACACCTGACCCTATTTTCCCTCTGTAAAATTAGGAATTTCCATGACAAATTTTGATCAAGGTGGAAATCGACGACTTTCCAGGTGCAGCAATATCCTGTAAATACCACCACAACTAAAAGTGGCATTATGACTTTAAAAAGAGGGTTTAAAGAAAGGAAGCTGGTATAACCTAAAAATACTAGCTTATTGTGATAACTTCAAGATATTCTACCTACTCCCATGATAGCTTTTAAAAATGCTCATATTAACTCGGTCTAAGAATTTTAGATATTCTTCATGAAGGATGATGAATTACTTGATACTAAACGAAAGAATATTTTGCAAAAAATGAAAAGAAAAAAAAGTTTGTCAAAACTAAATATCAATCTTTTCTCCAACTTGATTTTCTTAAATCAAAAGTTTGTCAAGACTTAAAAAAGTTATTCGCATGGTTAAGACAGCAAAATTCAGCAATTTATTGAAATTTCTATTCAAAACACGTGAGTAAAGTTTTTTTTACATTTTTCTCTTACATTTTCAAGGTTTTAAAATTAGCTCTTTTACACAATAAATTTGAGAAATAAATTTCTCAGAAATTCTCATTCTCAATCTTTGGGAAAATGCTCTTATAATGGAGGACGTTTAAAATTGTTAATTTTCTTATACATTAAGATCCAAGTTCATCTTTCTTAGTTATGTTTAGTCTTTCAAGATTTTTTAAGTATACTTTTCTTAAAAAGCATTTAGTCATGGACAAAAATCTGTTACAATGTTTGATCATCCTCCTCCTCTACATTTGCTTTTAAGGGACAGAAAATCAAAACAATTTATTTTCAAGTACTGATAATGAAATTGAATATTATTTCATAATATCAATGATGTTTATACAAATTCTTTTAATTAGTTGTTATGACAAAAGATTAGTTTTGGCTATTCAATAAATTTCAAACTCAAGAGAACATTCTTAGAATGTAGATATATTTAAAATATGACTACACATCTGTGGTACACATCTCTACAATCAATAATATCTTACTTTGGGTTATGAAAAAAGATAATACAGATAAATGAAACAGAGTTATAATTGGCATAAAATAAAATACCACACATAATACGTTTATATTAGTTACAAAAACAGGTAAAATACTAATACTCCTGTTCATGCTTACCAAAAACAGCTAATGTTTGATGAGCAATATTAGATATCACAAAACGATGTTCTTTAGGTATGTCGGTTTTCACTACACCATCTGGTGTTTTTAACAATTCATCAGACAAAGAGAATTTTATATCTGGTTTATTGTTACCATTTCTGAAAAAAGAAAAGAAAATTATTATCTGCATAACATTAGTTAAAGTAAAAAATTGGGTAAATATTATTAATAGCAAGTTACAAAATTAAGGAAAGTAATGTAGAAAATAAAAAAACTATCATACAGCAACTAAGCATACATAAATCTGCACCTCAAGGATCAACAAAGAGTAATTATAATATAAAACTAGTGCTGTATTGAGTACTCAGCATATATACTCATACTTGGCCTTCAACAGGTACTCTGCCAATAATAAGTAGTTGAAAAAATGGAATATTATTCAAGACTGAAATTTTAAAGAAATTTGCAATTGTTTTATTCAGAAAATACAGCTGCATTCAACTGATGAGCTAAAGAAAAACTCTACTTTTAAAATCAATACAGAGTAAAAGTTAGCTATGCTCAGTGTTATGTCTACATTGCCAAAGACATGAATGTGCATTTATGTGTAACTACCTTTTCTATATCACATATTAGTGCTGTACAATAAAATTATGTTTTGAATTATTTAAAAACTTAGACAGTGAATTTTTTAAACCATGGTTCTACAGATTCAAATTTTTTGCATAGTTGTAACAACACATAGGAGTAAAATTAAGTCATTGTTATAATATTAAAAAAATAAAAAAAGGTTGTGACTACTTTGGGTAAAGAAATACTTGGGGAATTATTAAAAATGCTGCGGAAATATTTCAATAACCTAAATCATTATTGTATTTTAAATGGTGGTGCAAAAAGTAAAAGTAATACTGACATACCTGCCAACATGTCTACTTGGAAAATCTTATAATTTTCCCTACGAAACCGTGCTAAGACAATAGCCTATTTCTTGATGATAATCAGACATTAAATAAGTTATTGTAATTATATCACTAACACTTTTCAGCAGTTATCTTTTATTTTAATTAGCATTTTAACTTTTCTTAGATTTTCAATTGAATAAATTCATTTCAGTTATGCAATTTTCTATGAAGTATGTATTGAATATAAGCATGTTGGTAATGAAAAAAAAACATGAATAATAAAAAACAAATGAAATAAAATAAAGTAGTCTTCAGTAGCCATGTTAAAATACCTTCCAATTGTCAAAAATATTAAAATACTTTTAAGATGCAAAAGGATTGAAATCTTAAACACAGCAAGCAATTTTTCGTTGACTACAGATGCTTTTTTTAAATAAATTTATTTACTTAAAAAAAAAAAAAAAATGCAATAAGTTCACCTAACATTGCGATATGTCAAAATAACTTCCAACCATCAAAAATATTAAAACACTGACAAGATTGAAGATTGAAATGGCAAACAAAAGAAGCTATTAACGTGAATCGTGGGTAAAATGTAAGCATGTAAAATGGGGAGGAAAAAATTCATAAATTATTAAAATAAATATTTAAATGTGATAACCTAAGATAGCATATGTTTATGTAAAATTAAATTTTGGCAAATATTATAATATTTGCATGATGCAAAAGGATTGCAGTCTCAACCACGAGAACCAGTTTTCCACGAAGTACTCGCTCAGTGCTGAAATATAACGAAGTTTAGGCTTGAATTTTAAAGAAGATTAGTAGTTGAAATTTAGTTATGTGAAAAAAAAAACATTGGAATTGATGAAAAATCTGTAAAAAACGTACGATTTTTCACCTTTATCGTATGATCGTACAATATGGCAAAAAAACGTACATTGTACGGCCAAAACGTACAAGTTGGCAGGTATGTACTGAGTATTAGTTAACTTGGCCAAAGTGCTACTTGGTTCTATCTCTGTACAAAACAATTTTACTTTTAAAGTAGAACTGTGTTAAAACAAACCCCAAGGTTGTTGAACCCTCGTGGGTCCCTCCCGTTTTGGTTACACTCAAGACCCTTGGGGTCATAATTGACCCCAATGTTTCCATTAATTAATTTATTATGATTATTGAATGTTACATGAATTTTTGAAGTTCACACACATTTAATGATAAAAAAATAAGAATAAAAAGACGCAATTAAAGTAAAATATAGCTTACGCATTACAAATAATAATTTTAGAGCAAAACTTACAATAACAGTAGATTTATTTACAATTGTTACAAACCTGCAACAAATGATTTTTGCAAGCAAATTTTAAACGCTTATTACATTTGTCGCTGCATTTTCTATTTAGTCCTCTTGGGCAAAAGTTGCAACGTCCTCTTTTTTTCGCATTAGTAGAGATGCTTTCACTTTTATTTTGATCTTCTGTATCATCTGTTTGGGATTTCATAACAATTGCTGCAGAAGATGCTTCAGTTCTTGGGGGACATTTTCTATTACGTAGTGAAGGTTTTATAAGTTCATAGCCTAATTCTTCCAGAAAATAGCTTCTTCTTTTTTTTTTCCGTTGAGACCATAGATCATATCCAAAACAACGCGTAAAGCTTTTTTTTTTTTCTCTGGTGGACCATCCTTCGGCTTTCCAGTGTATAATAGCATATTCCATGCATATGCACTTTTAGAGTCACAAACAATCTATATTTTTATGCCATACTTGGACGGTTTTTTGGCAAGTACTATCGAAATGGGCAGTGGCCTCTGAAACCTTCAAGTTGTTCGTCAATTGTAACATTATCTCCTGGATTGTATAATTTAGTCAAAATTTCAACCCAATTGACCCATAATTCTCGAATAGCAGCCATTTTATCACTCTGTGACCTTTCTGCTCTAGTATCTTTGTTATCAAAACAAAGGACTCTAGATATCACTTTGAACCTCTTTTGGTCGTCAGAAATTATATTTGATAATTAGTGTGCCCATTGACCAATTGCTGAAAAAGTGGGCATGATAAGAACAGAGAAGTTGGTAAGCAAACAAAATATTATGTCTGGGGTCGCCAGTGACCCCAAGGGTCTTGTGTGTAAAAAAGGCAAAAACAGGAAAAATAAAATAAAATCAAAACAAAATAATAGCAGTATTTTGTATCCAAAACTAACAGAATAAAAGTCACAAAAAGCCATTTAAAAAAAACGGTTGAGAAAAAAGATATATTAAACAGAAAATGCATTTGGGTCATATATGACCCCAGGGACCTACGAGGGTTAAGCCAAATAGTCTTAACCGTAATTCATCTCATCCAGCAAACAACATGCAACTAATGATAGGAAGTGGATTGGAAATGTAATTCATCTCAGCAATTATTCGTTTTAAGCATGTTTGAATCAACGGAGTTTGACCATGTCAAACAATTTCAAGGAAAGCTTAGAACATCATTTAACAAGAGGATTACAAAAAACTGCGTTAAGTTTTAAATTTTCATGATTGATATTAAGTATACACATGTGCAATGAGTTACCGCCCGTAAGCCAGGGCTGAGGCAGAACTGTAGCAAATGCACCCACAGCTCGATCATAGCATCCTAAGACTACAGTTTCGCCCTTATTATGGGCTCCTCAGTTAGGAACAGCCAATGATCGAGCCGGAGGCAAAAATCCTCTTATGTTGTAAAATGATATGTACTCCCACCCCTTTGAAAAAATAAATGCTGCAACATATTTTAACGGAAAAACTTTGCACAGAAACAACATAAAGTGTCTCCTAAATGTATTTAGTCTCAAAATATGACACTGAATATTTATTAATATGTAAATAATACACATAAAGATATTCAGTTTGGAAACTCACTCCATCCCCCAACCCTTTTTCCTCATTAACTATTAGCTGAGAAATTTAAAAACAAAAGTAAAATACTTTTAAGATACTGTGTTTGGTAGTTGTTTTGAAAAACTTAAAAATATTAAAACAGAACTGCACACATGAAAATAAAAGTAAAAATAATAGCATTTTTTTGTGGACATAAATTAGAAGAGAAATGAAAAATTATAATACAAATATACATATAACTTATCATAAATTTAATTCGACTTGATGACAATTTT
This sequence comes from Uloborus plumipes, assembly GCA_038373865.1. Lineage (NCBI taxonomy): Eukaryota > Metazoa > Arthropoda > Arachnida > Araneae > Uloboridae > Uloborus > Uloborus plumipes. The sequence continues at coordinate 158,758 of JAXGGA010001027.1, forward strand.
AATCTGCAAGCAATTCAGTATGAATGTGAATATCTAAAATTAAAATTTTTCATTCTCAAAAATTTTCACTGCATTTCCAACAGTATTTTTCAATTATGTTGGAAGGTTTTGGCTTCTTTTAGATGTATTTTTAAAAATACTTCTTACCAAATATCATGATTTTTTTTTTTTTTTTTTTTTCATTCACTTTCATTTTAAATTCACTTCATCCTCTTTTCAAATATCTAGATAACGGAATAGTAGCTGTATAAACTTTTTCTGTGGCAAACAAAATAATGTAGCAACTTTTGGCACAGAAAATTAAGTCTTTTCAGAAAATAGTCTCATAAAAAGAATTAATCTTCAAGTATTTTTCACTCAAAGTTTATGAATATTTAACCATCTAGGGGAAAAAAAGTTGACAGTGCAATTCACATTTTACGAGTTTGTTTTCTTACTCTGAAACCTGATGTCTTATAATCAAAAATATGCTTTGAACTACATCATAGTCAGGTTTGGCAAGTTTTTGACAGTCGGAGGTTTTATCCGGTTTTAACCGTGGTTTCTACCGTCATGTCAAAAACCGCTTTTTGACATGGTGTTTGACATAATTGTCAAAAACCTAAATTTCTGTCCAAAACATGTTTAAATTTGATATTAATAATCAAAATAAATTTTCAAATGAATTTTACAATTTCTGATTTTAGACACTGACTTTTGGAGTGTTAGGTTATTAAAATAAAGTAATAAGCAATCCTAAACATAATTGAAGGGCTCGGGAGTAAATAATTGTAACTAGCATTTAAAAAAATCAAACATGTGGCTTTTGAATATGGCTTTATTGCTTCGAGAAATTACTGTAACAGGTTTTTTTTATTTTAAAAAGGAAGTGGGTACATTAATTAAGTGCTGTGTGTCTTGGGTATACTTAATAAATTTTTATGAGTGATTTTTTTTTAATTTTAATTTGAAATAGTCCGATTTTTAGAATTTGTAAGATACCATTATTTACTCCCGAGCCCTTCAATTGGGATACTACAAGATGCTTACATGTGGAAAATAAAATAAATGAATGAGCTACTATCATTATAGAATAAAAATTAATTATAATTAACAGTATATTAAAACGTAAACCTAATTACAATTCATAAATTTTAGAAAGCAGAAATTGCATAGTGCATCTTTGCCTGGTATTATTTGTAGACTTATATACATAAAATAAACCATCTTAAGTTAACAGTTACTTAAGGTATTTATTCCCAATCTAAATCGTTTTTCCGGTGAGCATGCGGTAACAAAAGACCAGTTTTGATGCTTTTTCGATGCCAAGTCTATTTCTGAGTTAAGAATGTATGAGTCCAAAACTCGGGAAGATTCTCTCGATAGACGCTGAGCTACATGGGCTGGAATGTAATTGTACCATCAGCTGTACAAATTCGGCAGAGAAGTTGCTTTGTTTTAGACCTTTCCAATAGGTTTTTGCTGGATATTCTGAACTGCAAAGTAGCTACTGAGATAGGGGGCAGATTCGGCTTCAAATGCAATTAAATACTCAAGATAATTAGGTTGGATTTTAAGCAACCATTTTCGAGCTATTTCCTTAAAAGAATGCAAATTAATTTTCATTAAATTTATTAATTTTTTTTTAAAACTTGATTGATAAGATAACTAATTGATAGTTACATAAACATTTAAACAAAACTACTTTAAAAGCTGGATTTAAGTTTTAATATTTAACTTTCTCACAGCCAAACAAGTTAGTTTAAAAGAATGAGAAATAATTTTCATTAAATTTATTAATTTAATGTTTATTAAACTTGATTGATAAGATGTATAAATTTTTATTTAATACTTTTCAGGATGAGAAACCTTATATGTTTATAAAAATCTCAATAACCACTGTATTTGAGTTTTCGACAGGTTTTTGACGTTTTCGACATGTCATGTCAAAAACTGGTTTTTGACGTCAAAAACCCAACCCTGATCATAGTTCAAAGCAACTTTTTATAAATGAAGAATATAGCCAGTTTATATGCATAACATCAGTTAAAACAACAAAAATATCGATGTTAGAGGCGACACTGGAAAGGAAAATTGTGCCGCTAAATTTAAGCCAGATTCGAGCAGCCAATTCGTTAAAAATAAGTCACTGAAGTCCAACTTAAACAGATAACTAAGAGTATTAAAGTAAAGAGAGCCTTATTTTCTCACCTAGTTATCTTTAGTCTTCCAGCTTCACTTGTAGGAGGTGCTTTTTCCCAAAGAGATGAAATGTATTTTGGCACCTATAAAGAGAAGTTTATCAATTTTGTCCCTCTTTGTGCATGAGATTCAAAAATTATTATGATGATCCCTGTGCCAAATTTTTTTTCAGTTTTCTGCGACAGATTTTCTAGAACCAATTTCTTTCTGCAACATGAATATTCTTCAATAATAAATATATATGCAACCCTCTTAGAGTAACACTAGGTGTTTATATGTATAAAAATGTAAACATTAATACTATAGATTCATAGAGTTTTTTTCTAGTGGCTGTTTTATTTTTTTTTTCTTTTTCTTAGATTTTTTTTTTTTTTTTTTGCTCTCAATCACAAAAATCTTTCTGCACGCTGTCTCCCTGATTGTGTCGGCAGCTTTCTGCCACAGGGATGATGATCACACTACTATATTACATTTCATATTGACAATTTAAAAGCAGTAATGAAATATACTCAGAGCTGTAGCTCATCCGGAATTCCTGACCCTCAAATATTTGGTTTATTACTGAAAAACGAAGTGCAAATTTAATGTAAATTGCTTGGGATTTGACAGGAAACTCCAAAAAAGAAGCAAAGTGCAAAACAGCGATACATATCAATTGATATTTAAATAGGATAGTTATTTTCAAACTATCATATTTTAATATTTTTAATACAAAAATATTATCATTTATTAATAAAATAATAAAAAAGTATGATTCATTAATATAATATAATGCGGTACTGTAATCCTCTCTTTTATTGTAATACTCATAAAATTATTAAGCAGGTAACAATTTTAATGGAGATTAAAACTGCTTAGTTAAATATTAAAAGTTGATCAGGAAGGGGGAGGGGGGAGAGAGTGAGAAAAAATATACTCCCTCTTTGATGATTCTGTACACGAAGGAAATGAATCAATATTCCAATTGTTCATGATGAAAGCAAAAAGGATTCATGGCACTAGACACTAGTGCCTTGAATAGAATAGGAACAAAACATTATTAGAATAATGACAAACATTATACATTTCTTTTCCATGTAACTAGTCACAAAAATTCTAAGTAAAGGCCACCAGTAGAGAGCTATTCTCACAAAATATTTTGGCTTTTATTTCTCTGGGATTGCTATATTTCAAAATTAAGCATGGGAGATCAAAGTTGTTCCCAAGATTTTAGCCTTACCACTCACATCAAAAGGTTCTAATAGTTCTATTTACTTCTCCAACAGCAACAGAAATGTATCAGATTGATGACGTATATTAAACAAAAGGACAGTAAGGCATGCCTCAAAGGTATTTTTGATAAAGTATATGATTATGACACACGTATACAATGTGAAACATTTAAATTTGATACACAATAGCAAACCAAACCCAAAAATACTGAAGAAACTTATGCAAAACCATTACCTTAACCAACCAGACACCTCTAGAAGCATTGGTACAATCCAGATCCCTTTCTGCATTAGATGTTTTCATTCGCTTATACGAACTTCCACCTTCAGAGGAGGCCATTTTAAACAACTTTAGAGAAAAAAATCACAGTTGCAGTTAAACTTGTCAATAGCTAGAAAAATAAGAAAACATGAGTAACTATAGGCGTGTTCGAATAGAGAAACCGGTAACTAATCAGGTGCTAAGTTCTAAAGGTCGAATTCAAGTGATACACCATTGCAATCGCTTCGAGGCGATCGCAATAGACCGAAATTGCAATGGCTACTGGAAGTCAAATTACATTAGAATCGCATCTCGTAGCGATTGTAACGTTTCACTTGAATCCAAATTTGGGAATTTGCGATTGCATTGGTGAATTGCGATCGTCTGTGTTTCACTTGAATTCCTGCCTAAGTCATTTCATTTCATTTCACCCTCCAGGGTCCCCCGTACCTACCAGCTTAGTGGTTTAACCGGGATACGGCCCTGAAGAGCGCTCTGTTCTTAATTTTGAACCAGAACCTAGGGTCGAGCAAACCATAGGCCCTAGCACCCCCAGAGGTATCGTTTCACTTGGAGGACTTTGTGACCACGACATTTTTAACGCCTCCCAGTCACCATTAATCAAGACGGTGGATCTTTGATCGGCTGGGATCGAACCCGGGTCCTTTCGGACACGAGTCCGATGCCTTACCGATCGGGCCACCACGGCCCCCTGCCTAAGTCAGGAATTCAAGTGAAACCTGTGAGTTCGCTTGTGAAAACAGGCGATCGCAAATTGCAATCGCTACTGGAAATGAATTACATTAGAACGTTTCTTGATAAAAACATCGTGACGTTTGCCTATGAAAAACGAGCTAGATAAAACGTCACAGCCCATTTGGCGAATAAGAGGAGATCGTTGACTAATTGTGAGCTCTTATTGGCTCCACCCGTAGTGACGTCAGTACCAAGTTAAGTTGCATTAGCATTTATTTTGCGATCGCATTGAAGCGATTGCAATGGTGTTTCACTTAAATTCCTGCCTAAGGGTGCGTTTAGAAACTCGCGATCGGTCGACCGATCGCGACCGCTCGTGTTTAGAAACTCCGGTCAATGACGTCAAACACTGCCCACCCATATTTATAAACTCCGGAGCGCCCGACGATTTGCGCCGGCAAAAGGGTCACGTGATCGGAAAGTATCTTTTGCGCGCATCGGTTGCGTGTTCAAGACTTCAAGATAAGCGCCATGACGCACGTTTTTGTGTGCAGCGTCAGCAAACCATGGGCGGATTTATGGGGGGGGGGGGCATTCAATGATGAATCATTCTTTGTCTCGGCAAGAAATTCGTGACATGCTACAGGCTGTTTCAGGTGAAAACGGAATAGCATCGGAATTAGAATATCATGTTTCAAAAGTTTTTGAGCCTACTTTAGAAAGCAATAAAACCGAAAATAAGCCGCATGCGCGAACTGGGGCTGGGGCTAACTAGAGCCGCTATATAGACAGGCCGGCGCATCACGATTAAGTTTCACCACTTTTACCCCGTTTGCACTGCGAAATAAGTGCACTCAATCACAAGTGCACTTACGAGTTAAGCGCACTTATTTTGAATGCTGTTTGCACTGGAGAACGCACTTAAAGCTTAACTGTAAACCGCTGCTTCGAGTGGAACGGCAAATTAACTGTAACTGTAATTTCGAAGATTTAAATGCCTCGGCAGTAGCTCTGATTAACTGTAACTGTGATCTTTTATGCAGTTTACTGTTTTCAAGAGGTAAACGTGCAAACTTTAAACGACAAATTTTGGCGATGATTGGCGGGGAAAAGATCGCTATTGCCCTGTACAAGCTAGCCTCTTCAGCGGATTACAGGACTATAACCCACCTTTTTGGGTGTTCAAAAGTCCACCGTTTGTGAATGTGTTCTGGAATTTTGTGACTTTCTCGTGAAAAATTACCAGCCAGAAGTTATAAAATTTCCATCCACACAGGAAGAGATGTCCACCGTTGTTGGGCTGTTTGAAAGCGAATGGGGGTTTCCTCGATGCTGTGGAGCCGTTGATGGTTCCCACATTGAAATAAAGCCGCAGAGTTTTTGCGGGAGGAGGGGGCTGCAGCATATGTACCATTACATGGGCACCATTTGTACATGGTGGCGCAAAACTTTGAAGAGTAGTATCCGAATTTGAGTTTGACTGCAGGTTCCACTTTTGCGCGTAGCACGACAGTATAGTCAAGAGAAGGAAAACTAAACAGAGGGGAATTTGCGGATATAGCCTTTTCTAAAATTCGGAAAACAATTCTGTTTTCAACACAATTGGCATAAAAGCTGAAAAAGTTTGAAATTGTTACATGAATGACAATTAATTAAGTTCTCTTGTAAGAGACATTAGTTTTGAAATGATATAAAATTTGACTTTTTATGAGTTTGTTTACTTTTTTTTCCAAGCAATGAAGTCACTGACTACAGTTACTTCTTTTATGCATATTAAAAAATCTTTTAAACAAAATAACGAATCAGATAACACATGAAATTGAGTACTATTTATTTAGTAATGATTTTAAAACATTTCTTTGTTCCTTCATAATCACAATGACATTTGCATCATTTTCTAATGATTGTCTCATTAGCGAACAAATTTCTTTCGAGTTTTCATCATATGCTTTCTGCATTTCATTAAACTTCTGCAAGAGCTCCCCCAAAAATCTTTTTTTTTTCGTTCCTGCGGTCTTTATCTTCGGCCTCTGAAAAGAATAAACAAAACAAATCATGAAAATTACAGAGTCTGTAAATAAAAGTAGAACAAGAAATTGTAATGAAATTCACCCGTTTTAAGGTTACCAAATGTACTCATATTTTTCATTTTGTGTACCTAAAGCACACTACGAAAATTGGAGGTGATTAGGGCTCAAGCTACTGAAAACTCTCATCATCTGTGTATCATGCATCACAACAACACGGTTCACCCTCTGATGAAAAATGTCGTACATACAACTTGAACAGCATCTAGTTCACCAGCACCTTTTTTTTTTGTACACTTCAACTTTCAAAATTATTTAGTTTGATTATTTCTGTATGTTTATTTTTCATCATTTTCTTTGTTTTTCAAAAAACTATTTCTAAAAATTCATTTAAGTTCCGGAAATTTATAGCTCATAAAATTATACCATTCCCAAGACACACAAATTTAATTAGTGGCAGGTGATCATTTAATACCCACTTAATCCAGGACATTTAATTATTTATATAACTTTAAAGAAATACTCTAAAGGTACAGTATGGTAAAAAGTAGAGATACACCGAATATTCAGTACACTGCTTTTTCAGCAGATAAACCGAATAATCAGTTTGTGCAAATGTTTTAAAACGGTAGCTTGCAAAATCGGAGGAAAATGGGGTTTATGGTACCTCGAATTATTGAAAACTTGAATCATCGGTGAAATTCTTTTAGCAACAGAAACTTAACACTTTTTTGGCGACAAAAGGATGTAAAACAAGGTTAATTTCAAGTTATTTTTCACATTATTTCCAAAGCCTAATAAAGCAGTTGTTAAAAAAAAAATTGGTGTAAACGCCACACTACTTCCTTTTACGTTTAAATTCCATGACAGATGCCTTAAGTGTTAAAATAGTGCCTTAAAGTAAACAAGATATCAATTCCAACATTTACACCCCTAGTTTGTCACGAATCAATGCAAAATAATGTTTTACAATGATTCATTTTCTAAATATCGTCGATATTAAAATGATTCAGTTAATTTTTCGCAAAATATCGCCAATAGCGCCAAATTGAATTTTTTTCATTCAACATCGGTAATTGTAAACAATCAAAATCCTTGACGCTCATGAATGAATTTTGGAAACAATCACTAATTTCAGAACATTTAATTACATGGAAAAAAGTTACACAGGTGTATACATTAGATAAAAGAAAAATATGAAAAATACTACTAACCTGTAACGCCGGGTGAGATTTTGGATTTTTCCGGAGATTTCTGCAGAAGCTCTATTGAATCCATAATTCTTCAGACTCTCCTCCATGCCTTCATAAACTAATCTATTGCGCTTATTTTGTTTTGTAATTTATCAATGCACTAATTGTGTAAGTTCAACAGGGCAAACATTTCATCATCTGCCCAGTTGTTTACGTTTCAAAGCGGCAGCCATCTTTAAGTGAGAAATCGTAAAATGTCGCTCAACTTGAGCGACCTTAAGATGCGCTAAGTGAATGCGCAGTGGGTTGGAAGAAACTTAAGCGGCTTAATTTCAGCAGTGCAAACGGGCCATTAGGATACAATTCCTTAACTTTCACTTTCAAATTTTCATTGTTACGGAGTAGGGTTACCAGAAAAAAGTTTTGGCACATCGCTAAGCTTTGCCAACTCCACGTGCCGCTAATAATTGCTCACAGTGAAAAATTACCAAAACGCGATTACTGGCCAGAAAAGACAACCACTCAAACACACAAACACGCGCTGGATCCAAAGTGGTGAAACTTAATCTTGATGCGCCGGCTCGTATATACGAGGTGTGTTCAAAAAATAACGGGAATTCGCAAATTGCGCGGGTTTGGAGAGTCCAATTGACAAATTTTTTTTTTGTGTTATGTTGGTAGACATACCATTGAAATAAAACATAAAATCGCCAGCTGCTTTAATTGTTACTTTTTCGTTGGCAACAGGTAAGGTTAAAGATGTTTTATTAGTTCGGCGATTTTTGTTGGATGAAAGAAATGGAACAAAGAATTTGTGTAAAATTTTGTGTAAAAAATGATATTAAGTGTAACAAAGTTTGTGAAATGTTGATAAAGGCCTACGGGGACTCTGCTATGAGTAAAACAAGAGTTTACGATAAGGTATAAGGTGGTATAAGCGTTTCCAAGATGGCCGTGAAGACGTTGAAGATGACGAACGCACCGGACGTTTGAACACATCAACAACCGATGAAATCGTGGAAAAAGTTAACAAAATGGTTATGAATGATCGCCGAATAACAATCAGAGAAGTCGCTGATGATGTTGGAATATCTATTGGTTCATGCCATCAAATTTTTACGAAGTTTTTGGGCATGAAACGAGTAGCAGGAAAATTTGTTCCAAAATTGCTGACTTTTGAACAAAGACAGCGGCGAATGGAAGTTTCTAAGGAGTTACTGAATGAAGTCAACAACGATGCAGAATTACTGAAACGTATTATAACAGGTGATGAAACATGGGTATACGGGTATGATGTCGAAACTAAGGCCCAATCATCCCAGTGGAAGCACAATGGCTCACCAAGACCGAAAAAGGCTCGGCAAGTGTGGTCAAATGTAAAGGTTCTACTCACTGTGTTTTTTGATTTTAATGGCATAGTGCATCATGAATTCTTGCCACAAGGCCAAACGGTTAATAAGGAGTACTATCTACAAGTTCAACGCCATTTGCGTGAAGCAATCCGTAAGAAACGCCCGGATTTGTGGAAGGACAATTTGTGGCGCTTGCATTACGATAACGCACCAGCGCACACTTCATTGCTTATTCGTGAATTTTTAGCCAAAAACAATACTGTAATGATGCCTCAGCCTCCATATTCGCCAGACCTGGCTCCGTGTGATTTTTTCTTATTCCCGAAAATAAAAAGAACCTTAAAGGGTCGTCGATTTACAAGCATAGATGACATTAAGAGTGCATCGCTGAAAGAGCTAAAGGCTATCCCTAAAGTCGAGTTTAATAAGTGTTTCGAAGATTGGAAGAAGCGCTGGCACAAGTGCATAATATCCAGTGGGGACTACTTTGAAGGTGACAACATTAATGTAGACGAATAAATGAATATTTTTTTCAAAAAAATAAAATTCCCGTTATTTTTTGAACACACCTCGTATAGGGGCCTTAGGGCTAACGAGCGAAACGAGTCGTGAGCGGAGCTCTCTAGTAAATGTTTTATTAATTGTATTTCTCTTTTTAACACTTTAACAGTTTCTTGTGAATTCTAAAAACATGTTAGTATACGTAATTTTGTGTTAGTTTTCTTTTGTACGAAAACTTAAATTTGTGTTATATTTACATTTTATGGCTTGGTTCTAAAAGGGCCAATGTCAATTTTTTCACATTCTGTGTTATTTACATCAAAAGTTACCAATTTAGTAAAACTCTAATTCTACAAAGGCCAATGTCTAATCTCCATATATTATTTCTCTAAGCCGAATCCTATACCCGGTCGAAACTCACTCATTTCTTTATCGAATTGCAAGAAAATTTATGATTTTGAAGCTTATCCCGCGGGCTATTGACGAAAATTAGACCCACCCTCTAAAAAGTGTCGGTTCGTTTTTTATTCGAACTTCAATTTTTGGGCACAAAATTGACTCTATCTAGAGAAATAATTGTCGTATCGTCTCCATTTTGATTTCATTCGAAAGATAAAAAAATGCGTTCTTTAGAACGTTTCTCCGCTAGCGCCGCGTAACGAGAATCTCGAAAATCCACGTTTAAGCGACTTATAAGCGATTGAAGTTTGAAAAAGTTAAATTTTTTGCTCAACTGTTAAAATCGTTACATTGTTGTTCAAATCAATTTTAAATGCGACATTTCAAGCCAAGGCTTATCTCGGTAAACCTTAATTGTAACTTTTATTGTTTCAAAATACTATGATAGTTTTGCGATAACGTTAGTATTTAGTTTAGTAGTAGCCTTGGGTATTTGATTTTAATATAGGGTATCACTTTTGTAGTAGTTGTAAAAGTGAACGTGTCTTTGATCTCTTTGAAAAGTTGTCAGAACGACGGCAGTAGATGGCGATGTTGTGCAAATGAAGCCAATAAAAATTGTCGTATTAAACTTTAAGTTTAGAGTTTTTTTTTTTTTTTTTTTTTTTTTTTTTTTAATAGTAACAGGTTAAAAAATTTCATATGATAAAATAATGTTTCTTTACACTAACAATAAACAAATACCAAAAAATAATAATGGGAATCTTAATATAAGAAAGTTATAACATTCTAAAAAATCTCAAATATCTTTCATCGCCTTTTTCTCGAAACTAACATCTTTGACTTAGGCCCTTTTAGAGCCAAGCCACAGATATATTGCTTTTAAGTTTTATATAAGGTATGATAAAGTGTTCATTTGGTTGTTATTCTATGCAGAATGTTGTTTCTCTAGAACAGGGGGTCACCAAATTATGGCCCGCTAGCGAATTGCAGGTGCATTTATATTTTGCGAATTTTTAACTCCACATAATAGGATAAATCTAAAATCATTCATTAAATATTTAATGACATCAAGTAGTTCAGCTCATATAGTCTGTTTTAATCTAATATTAGAAAATTTAGCTCAAATTTTTTGTGATTTCTTTCATTAGAAATTAAGCATAGTTGGACCACTAATTAAAAAAAAAAGCTTCATAGGTTTTGAAAATTAGAATTGGAAAGAAAAATTATTAAGGAGTATTTCTAACTTAATTAGAGATTTAATAAGATATAGAAAATGCTTCTCACAGTAATGAATGTATTTTTTCTCAGACAATAGCTAAATGACGATTAAGTAGGATATATTTTATGTTAAGAACTTGTTAACTACTGAAATAAACCAATCCTGAATCAATTCAAGTAACTTTATTTTAGTTTCTCAGCGAGTGATTAATGAATGTTAGTTCTGATGCTAAAAGAAAATTTCCACATCTGGCGGATGAAAACTGAACATTTAATAGAAAATTTGAAACTTGTTCTTAAATTCTGTAGGAATATCACAACGCTTCGTTAAAAATGTAGTTATTACATGCTTCAATTTTTTCTAATACAAAATGTATGCCTGCAATTTGTGAATTATAATGTGTATGATGAGCTATCTCCATTGGGGAGGGGGTTGGACAGCGAGACACCAGAAATTTTCAAAAGTGTCCATTTGGCCAAAAAGTTTAAAGACCCCATCTTTAGAAGAAGATTTTTCGACATTTTTTCCAATTTTTTTTTTTCCCCCAGAATGAGTAATTACGCACAAATAGTCAAATAAAAATAAAAAATTAAAAATAAAATTCGTAGAACCAGGAAAAATGACTGTTATAACTAGATGGCTATTCCACGGAAAACTGGCATTTTATGTTTTTCACCCAACAGCTTTATTTTATTTTAGAACATATTAATTGAAAAAGGCAATGAACAAAAAAATTTTGTTAAGGAAATTGTATGAGCCGTTTTGCACGAAAGAAATAGTTTTTCTCATGCAGATATTGTACATTTTAAAACGCACTTTCTGTTGCATTTAAGTGAAAGTTTGCTTTATGAAAGATGATGTAATGAACACTGCCATAAAATATACGTCAATGTTAAACACTTTTTTTTAATGCATAGAATTTCCAACAATAGCAATCTTTAGAAAGCATTGAAACTATAACACTATCTTTTTTTTTTTTAGTAGCGTTTCATATTTTCTTTTGAAGATTCTCTCTCTACACCGGAGGGTGCTTTGTAACATCTACTTCAAGTGAAAGTAAAATGTGACACAAATTTCAGAATGAGTTCTTGGGCTTTTCGTTTGCTACAAAACGTACCAGATTTTTTATGGCTTTCGGACATTTTTATATCTAATATCTTTAAACGAGCAATTCTTGTATATATATATATATATATATATTTCGGATCTCGAAAACGGCTCTAACGATTTCGATAAAACTTGGTATTTAGATGGAGTTTTGGTTTCTAAGTTCACCCACGTCGGCGTTTTTTCTGTAAAAACGCCAGTTTTCACAAAAACCCCCGTTTTTTTGTGCCTTCATTAAGTAAGTTTGAGACGCTTTCTTTATCGCCATTTTCTTTATGATTATTATCAATTGTTACTGTTTCATAGCAACCACGTTTTAATTTAACAATGGATTTCATAGTTAATCACATCAGCGCGAGTTTAAATTTTATGGTATTTGGCAACGTTAAATTGTTATTGTTTTTTGAAATGTTAAAGCAAGGCTTCACTAGATAGTGTCTTATACAGGCTGTTTCATTTATTCAAAAGCCATGGGATAAAAGCAGTGGTGATTGTCCAGCGACATTTATTCAATTTTATGGTAACTTACACGATATAAAAATCGGATTATTTTACTTTTCAAGTACGATTTAAAAATTGAGTATAAAAGTGTTACACTTAGTTTTCAAACACTTTTTTCCTCTTCAAGAGTGTTTAGTAAGATATTTCAGGTAAAAAATCAATAAATACGAAACTCAATTTTCTTAAAATATTAAGTTTCAAAACAAAATTACATCTATCTAATATCTTTAGACGAGCAACTCTTGTATATACAGGGTGTCCACTCCAATCGTGGACCAATAGCTAATTTCTAAACCGTTAGAGATAAGCATATAGTTTATTTAGGAAAAAATCTCCAAATTATGAAAGGAATTTTGGGTCTATTTAATGTTTTTCAAAAAATCAAATTTTGAAAGAGTTACGAAATTTAAATTTTTATACAGCCCCCCAGTCCTATCAATCATATTTAGTAAAACATTCTTGACACTGTAACGTTTAAAACTAAAAAAAAATCACTCTTCTACCACAAAAATTGACCGAGTTATGACGTTTTGAAAAATCAAGATTTTGAAGGATTTCGCATACGTCCCTTAAGCGATCTCTCGATGACGTCATGAAACAATGCAAAATCTTGATTTTTCAAAACGTCATAACTCGGTCAATTTTTGTGGTAGAAGAGTGATTTTTTTTTAGTTTTAAACGTTACAGTGTCAAGAATGTTTTACTAAATATGATTGATAGGACTGGGGGGCTGTATAAAAATTTAAATTTCGTAACTCTTTCAAAATTTGATTTTTTGAAAAACATTGAATAGACCCAAAATTCCTTTCATAATTTTGAGATTTTTTCCTAAATAAACTATATGCTTATCTCTAACGGTTTAGAAATTAGCTATTGGTCCACGATTGGAGTGGACACCCTGTATATATTTCAGATCTCGAAAACGGCTCTAACGATTTTGATAAAATTTTGTATTAAGATAAAGTTTTGGTTTTTGAGTTCATCTACATCGGCGTTTTTTCTGTAAAAACGCAAGTTTTCACAAAAAATCCCGTTTTTTGTGCCTTCATTAGAAGTTTGACGAGCTTTCTTTCGCCATTTTCTTTATGATTACTCTTATTGTTACTGTTTCATAGCAACCACGTTTTATTATAACAATGGATTTCATATTTAATCACATCAGCGTAAATTTAAATTTTTATGGTATTTCGCAAACGAGTTTTGGCAACACGTTAGAATTTTATTGTTTTTGAAATTTAAAAAGAGATCGATCAAAAGAAAGTTAGAATTGGGTGTGGGCCGCGGTAGTCCGATCGGTAAATCGTCGGACTCGTAACCAGAGGGTCCCGATCCGATCATATAGAGGAAGCCCAGCCGATCAAAGATCCACCGTAAGTAGTAGATAAAGGAGAGTTCTGCAACAAGAGGAAGTGTGAAGTGTTCACACTTCCTCCCGCCACCTCCCGCCGCCTCCCACAGCCACCTCCCGCCGCCTCCTCCACTTCCTCAGCCACCTCCCGCCGCCTCCCTCCGCCGCCTCCCCAGGGCCGCCGCGAGGATTTTAGTTTTTGGATGGCAACATCCAAGTTTTGATTTCTTGAAATGGCAACAGGTTTGGTTGTCATGACAACCAATGTTTTGGTTTCTTTGAATTATTTTCGTGAAAGGTTACAAGGGTTTTTCCTGCAAATTTCTG